>JAAXOA010000319.1:0-26478 GCA_036561885.1 Salina celebensis
TCACCCAGTTGACCTTTCAACTTGAAATTTGGCCGTAGCCTAGCCATTGACCTAAGTAATCCACACTCCAAGTTTGGTGACCCTAGGTCAAACTGTGTCAGTGCTAGACCGCACACAGACAGACGGACGGACAGACGGACGGACAGACGGACAGACGGACGGACAGACGGACAGACACAACTGAAAACAATAAGCACCCTTCGGTGCTTAATAAAGTATTTATATGCTCACAATCGGACACAGCAAGTGTGCTTAAGGTACAAACACTATTGCATAATCGCAAGTGTATCTAACCGTATTTTTCTACACACAACAAGCATTCAAACTGAAAAAGCAACTACGGAACGCATGATTGGAAGGGTTCACTTACTTTTTTATGCTTCAACAGAATTTATATATCTGATACGCTTCTTATATACATTATAGACTACATACTACAGTAAATATAGGTATGTAAGGATGCAAAATGACTTGCAAATAAGATGACTTCTGTTGAGATTCCCATTATTTTTCTGTCTTGTGTCATCGATGAAATTCTCAAACCGATTTATCTCAAGTCTCCCGTGGACCTACTTAATTTCATCGTCTGCTTGCTTTTTTATTGTGATGGTCATCACCATCACTATTTCGTCCTGACTCCACCGCTTATTAGTGAAAATTTTGTGGGGATATGTAAATAAACGGCAACTAATCAACTGCTGCTTTACTTTCGAAATGGCAATATTGGCAGTCACCTAAAAAATCTTTTAAAGTCGTTTTACCAAAAACAGATTCTTAAATGTTTCTCGTCCGTTGTAACACAATCAAATCGGAAAACAAATAAGAAAAAAATAAGAGCATCATAAATATTTTTATTTCGTAAAACCTTTGTGCTTTTCGGCGCTGAGGGATAAAAATGTTAAAAAGTTGGGGACAATTTATCCATTTTGTAACGTGATTGTATGTTTTACTAATGCAAGCAATATTTTTAATTGTAATTTATTACAGCATCGTAATGGTAAAAGTTCTTTTTCATTGCGCAATCCTAAATAGTTTCGTTTCAAAAATCAATTGTTCATGGGCTTATTTATTTGTTATTATATTTTTATTGTGAATGGAATCTCTTTGCAATTATTCATGTAATACAAAAAGAAGGTACAGTCAGACATGAAAATGTAGATTAAGGAATGGCATTTTAAGGATCACAGATCAACTCTATTGCAGCATCGGCAGTTTTTATAAAAATGCTGCATAAACAGTTACTTAAGTTCAACCAACCCTTATAGGTGAATTTTACATTTATAAACTTACTTTAAGATGTAAGAGAATCACTTTCAACTGCATTTAATTTAAGAACATGACTGCATTTAATTAACCAATTTTAACACGATCATATTATCTGTTATAACTCGACAGATCAAATGACTTCAATAAACTTAGAAAGCTTGACAATCGGAAATCTGAAAATTTTAGAATTGTATTTTTTTGCTCCCTCATACTCAGCAGCCATAAAATTTGCAAACGTGTCAGTTTCACCGGAACCTTGACAATAAGAGAATACCTAACGATATTTTGTAGTAGCAGCATAGTAGCCTTCTTCATAACCAAAAAGCATCACATATGCATAATTCACGAATCCATGGCTCACCTGCCGTCATGACTGCTGTCAGGACACAACCAGCCAAAATACTACGTACAATATCTTCTTGTTTCACTGCCGACTCAAAAAAGTATCAAGCTTCATTTTGTTACATATATATTTTTTGGTTGAAGGAAAAACGTTGATTTTCTCGATAATAATATGGTATGCTGCAAAGAAGGGTTAGAGTATCAAGTGAACTATAAAATTCGCCAGGTAAAGGTAAAAGAAGAAAAGAAAGAGCTTTGAAAAGTAAGAAGAATGCATTACACAATGATCCTCTCCCGAATAATCCTGTAACCTGTCCACTTTTTTCTTCGTTGTCTGCTCGAAAAATGGTTGGCAGTTATAAGACCTCCAAGTAAGCCATGCATATCATTACAAGATAAAGTTGAAATGTTGGACAAGTGCATAGACCACGACGAAGCGACAGTATTTTACGATATCTTACAAAAATACGCACACGTACATTTCTATTCGAAAAAAAAACATGTGAAAGAATTGATGCGTTATTTCCATTCCAGGTTTAATACTGTCCTCTTCAACTGCTCAGGAGAAGAACATGGTTTTTGATCCATTCTTTTAGGTGAAGCATTTTGTCGTAAGTAAGCAGAAGTATACATACAATTGAATTAAGTAGCAAAAGCAATAGCATAGTTACCTGTTTTTAAATTAAGTTCGCTGAATTTTATTTTAGTGCATTAAATTTCATTCACAGTTAGATTTCATTTAATTTTATTGAATTTTATTTTTTTTATTTCATTATCGAACCTGACAAAATTATGTATGGTTGTTTTAAGCAAAACTGTCCGCTTCGCCAAACTCTATCGATTTGGTCACTTGCGATGGTTTATACTTAACTTTAATTGCGTAGCAAATTAACGAAGGGCACGCTGACGGAATTACGTTTGGGTGCCATGCTCAGCTCCAATATTTCTATCAATAGAGCGAATATAACTTTTCCGCTACTTAAAATGGACTAAAATTAACCATAATGACGAAACGTTTTTAAATTCACACCACAGCTTAGTGAAGATTCAGCCGTGCAAAATTTCAGCTGTGCACTTATAGTATTTGAGACTTGACAGACGGACGGATAAAAAGGACAATCCAATAAAGTAGCTCTGCTTACAGGTTTCAATACTTAGTACATGGAAGAGTTGTTACAATTTTTCTTTTAATTAAAGCCGAAACTTGAAGTAGTGTAGGCACGGAGAAATATTAGAGTATGAACGTATTATATCTGTCCGTCCACTAGGTATTAGAAATTTTAGGACAGACAACTTTCAATAATCGGCAAAGCAGGAAAATACTCATGAAACGGTGGGTTTTGTCAACACAAGAATTAAAACTAGTCTTTTATTACAAACGTTACGTTTTTGGGGCCACGTAACATGCAGCTGAAGATGTAGTTTAGGTTGGAGTTTACAACACCATTCTCTCCTATGAAGAAAAGGGCTCTAACAAAATGAATCCATTCCAGTCCGTTTTTTATAAAATTTCCCTAATAAAAGCATTTTAGAATTGGAATCTAGCGTCTATTTTTTTACTACTTTACATTACATCATTTCTCGATTATACAGTCAACTCTAAACATCCTCCATTGTACTTATGTACTTCACTCACGTCACGTCATATCATTGTGGCCACTACTCTGTATCCATTTTAAAAGGTTATATCCACATAAACACCCTGAATCCTATTAAAGGTGAATGGATGTGGAACGTTAAGTTATTAAGCTTTTACTATGCATCAGTAAAGGATTGACTAGCTATTGATTCAAAGCATGTAGACGTTTTCTTTGGTCACGTATATTATATCTGCCTCCTTAGGATATCTCCCAGTTCCTGGCTGAGAGAAGTAACTAAATTACTTAATTTTAATTTATGTCCAAATCTATATTAATTTTGAGATAATGTGCGCCAAACAATATGTTATCTTCCATTTTGGGAAAAGTTAATGTAGCTTTTAAGACATTCTCAAGTACATATAATCTGAATACTTTTATATTTATTGCATTTTGCCAGAAAATAAATAAATTGGTAATGTTGTTAGATATTTTTTTATGTGTTGATGATCACACAACATGAGATTGCATCACGTAGACTGTAGGCCATGTCCAAAGCTCATGTGGCACTCCGCGCACTCCGAATGCGAGCAAGATAATCGATACGTAATATATCCGATTATAAAATAAAATAATTCGTAACGTGAACTCGTTTCACCAACAAATAGCTTTTACAAACTGTCCCTGCTTACATATTTTTCATAGTATAAAATATTTCGAAGCACGATGCCGCTGCGATTTTTTTCTGTGCAACCGTTCTGTTGCAGTGATGGTTTTCGCAGCTATGACTTTTCGCACAGATGGACTTCCCAGCGAATCGTTGCGCAAAAATGATTTTCGCTTAATTTGTATTTATATAAAGTATCATAGACCCATATATTTCTTGCCGTTGTGAAAGCCTGTTCATGTGTGAATATGCCGAAAAACGCTGATAGGAAGAAAGAATCGTAAAACTAATCAAACTAGTATACATCTCTGACAAATGGATTGAGGTGGTAGAATACATCCGTCCACTGGCACAAACCACTAAAGATCTCGCTGTAGAAACTACAGGCTTCTGATAAAATTTAGGAATGCGCTAATAAATAACAATTTAATAGTGTTACACCTACATCAGCAGACATTAACACCAATTTTTGTTTATCCATTATGACATAGGTAAAATGATGGATACTTTTAGGATACTTAAAGGAAAATAGCAACGATTTTCTTGCTCTGTCAGCAATTATTCAATCATTACTCCTTTCGTGCAATTCGTAGTAATCAAACTGCCTGTCCATTTTAGTAAATTAAGAATACCATCTAAACTTGTGATGTCGTTATGAGTTAAAATATCTTAATTTCTTTTCCTCCCAGCGTTGCAACCACAAAACACCATCAGATGAAAATTAGCGAAAAGTTTATTTTTCTCTCTCACACTATCAGCGTTCCAAATAGCTTTACAAAGTTATCTATATCAACTAGACCATCGTTAAAATAAGCAGTATTGATAAAATAAATTGGAAGCAAAAAGTTCTCAAAAATTAATGGCGCAAAGGAGGGGAGAACCTTTTAAAACAATAATAAGATAATTCTTTTGAAATGAAAACCTTGCCTCGTAACTTACGAAAAACCACACATAGCTCAGCAGTGCCGCTTATACATGACCAACACACCCCTATGCTCATGTATCATCCGGACTTGTCAATTTCAATGGGACTACCCAAGCCATTATTGCGAATTTAATTATTTTTTTGCCATTTTTTTTCTTGCCGCCTTGCAAGTATGTGTCAACAGATAGAATACGGATAATTTTAAAACGAAATCTTCTGAACGTAATAACTTGTTTGTCTAGGGCATGCAACAGTCATGCTACTCATGTTAAAAAACAATTTAAATTTGTCAATGCAACCAAACCACATTTTAATTATTGAGACAATTTATTAGTGTATCGTAAAGTTTCCTGGTTTGCTAAACCTAACCAATAATCCAGTTCACCTTTTCTTGCTGGAAGGGCATATCACGAAAACTTGTCTTCCTCTACAAGAACAGGGCAAGTGTTGCCTGCAGTCTTGCGTTCCTTCATATGAACCAATATGATTAATTGCTATGAGTTTGTGATAAATTAAAGAAATTACATCAATACGAAGAGTCCGATAAGAAAGAAGTAACGAATTAGTCCATTGAGATATTTTTCTTGGCCTGACGTCAGAGTTCTTTTCCTTTTACAAGTTCCGCGGTATCTAAAGTAAACTTGCTATCTACATAAATATTTGAACGAATTAGTCCATTGAGATATTTTTCTTGGCCTGACGTCAGAGTTCTTTTCCTTTTACAAGTTCCGCGGTATCTAAAGTAAACTTGCTATCTACATAAAATATTTGCGCTATCTTCATTATGAGCGCAGCAGTGAAGCTTTCCCTTGACGTCTGAACCATTTATTCTCCATTAAAATTCTGAAACCCGGAAAATGAGGTAATTTGTATGGGATATGACTGGCAGTAAAATCTTTATGCTGATGATGAGCAATGAAACGACGATTAGTTTTTATACATTTCAGGCATTGTCTTGAAAGACTTCTCGAGACAGCATCAGATCATTTCTGACTTTCTCCGTGAATAGTTTGTAAATTTGATTATGTTGTTAATGAAAAGAAATGAAGACGAGGATAATTTTATATCAAAATCACAGAAAACATTTTTGTTCTTTTATTATTCACTGAAACAAAAAATAAAGTCACATTACACCTCCAACCATGTTTCGTCACACAGTGAACGAATCAGTCACAAGAATAGACAACGTATTTACTATCTTACAAGACTATCTACCATTCAGTTTTATATAAATAGAAAAAAATAATAAACTCTTACAGACAAATGAGAAGAAAGTGAAAAGTAAAAAATGCGCTCCGTTTTTTTTCCACAAGCATGTATCATCCTTACTCAATAGGTAACACCAATAATAAATCGAGGTTTTAAAAAAATTAAACAAGAATAACAAAATTATTTAGTAAATTTGAAACTGATTTTGACGAACTAAAGATGATGGTAAACTTTTCTGAAGCTGTTTTCAAATGTAATTTTAAGTCATATCATGTTACATAGGATTGGTTGAATATATTTAGGGAAACTAGTTTACCTTACATTTTTTGTGAATGTATATTACATTCTTATACTGTTATAATAATCTTATATACATTGCAACAGAA
Organism: Salina celebensis; assembly: GCA_036561885.1. Taxonomy (NCBI): domain Eukaryota; kingdom Metazoa; phylum Arthropoda; class Collembola; order Entomobryomorpha; family Paronellidae; genus Salina; species Salina celebensis. The sequence continues at coordinate 6,373 of JAAXOA010000319.1, forward strand.
TAGAAGAGTCACATCAAATTACCTTGTCTATTGAAGAAATGTTACGCAAAACACATTTATCCTACTATCCGATCAAAGCGTTTATCTTAGCTTATCTTACGTATAGTCTACTGGATTTTGGATACTAATTTTTTATTTTGAAATAAAAGCTGGCAGACCAGTATCAATTTGATAATTTTTGTTTTTTGTAAATTTTTGGTATCGTTATGGAGTTCGTCCATTCAATCGAGTTCTTAGCTCAATCCTATGTTAGAGAAAGAAGGAAAATAGTGTACCTGTCTAAATTGTTGTTTACGATTACTCATTGAGCCATGCAACTACAAATTACGAAGCTGATAACTATCCATAATGTGACCGATTGATTACCATGTCGTAAATTATAAACACACAGATTGCAAATTTTGACGAGAATCGAGATTCGGAATGTGTCTGTGCAAGGAAGGACTATTGTTTATGACAATGATCTTTATTACGCGGAAACTCAGTGATATTTTTTAAAAAAACATAATTATCAAGGTATTAAATCTTCATTTATAGATATCCCAAATATTACTCTCATTCCAAAGATAATAGATACAGAAATGCGGCTTCTTGCAAATATATATCTGAAACAAACAAGACCAAGGTATTATTTCAAAGAAATTGGCAAAAGAGCAAGGAGGAATGTCGATAGGATGGAGAGAAGAATGAAAAACATACAAAATAAAATAATATTTTATATAAAACGGCCTACGGAGCATAATACCGAGGTTATCAGCAAGAACACTATATTTGAGAAAAAATCGTTGATACACCCTACTGTTTTCAAAACCATTTCTCAATATAACGGCTGCAATTAATAATTAAGAAATCATTTTTATAGTTAGGTTTTCTCAGTACTGAATGATTTTGAAAATCAAAAATAGATAAGTAACACAGGCGATTTCTGTTGACGACAAACAAATATACCTTTCCTGGGTTTGTAGCCCTTGGTTAAGTAATAACGGCAACGTTTCAACATCAACTCATTAAAACTATGTTTACATGTTTACTCAAATAGCAACTTGTCGAATAAAAAATAATACAAAATATATAGTTAGTGCAAAATATATATAAAATCTGGACCAAGTACATTTGCGTGTTCTTTAAAATCGTTATTTTTGTGTTCCTTTGAAAATAATTAGTTTTTTACAAACTTGCCTAAATACTTATATATTATCAATTAATATATTACCGATTTAATATGTTTCTTTTACTATTAAGATCACTCGCGTCCTCCAAAAATAATAAAGGTACTTGAATAATTGGTATCTTGCTTTTTTGTTAAAATTCAGCAAAGAAACGACCAGGCGGGCAGGCACTCGTACAATAAAAAAAGAATGCGTATACAACAATAGTAAAAGGACGTGTTTTAAACTCTCTACTCACTTAAAGTTTTTAAGAATTCGTGCATTCCTCCTTTCTTATCTATCACGGAACAAAAAAAAAGCCACAGAATTCAAATTAACAGTGTGAGGGTTTTGTTCCGCATTGTTACACTTTTAAATGCATCTTTGACATTTGAATATATTATGTATGGTCGCTATAATATGTACCTGCATTCTTTAGCTATTTCACGTAGAGTAAGAAGACAACAAATCTGGTGGAGTAGAAGACCTTAGCTGTGAAAGTAGAGATGATGTACTCTCATTTAGTATTTAGTCATGCACCGATGAAACCATTACATTGGAAATGGACAATTTCAAAAGAAATGAGTTTTTGTAGAGAAGTGAAGTCTATGGAGTGGTCATGCACAAACCTGTATGCATCGATAGAATCTTTTTAGTTGCAAGTTGAACGGCAAGAAGCAAACCGGACAACTGCGCTAGAAACTGTATGCATGATAGAAGGTACAGGAATATATTAGGGTAAGGTTGCAAATGTAGTAAAAAAAATAAAAGAAGGAAATTGAAGATGGAATAGGAAATAAAAAATATATATTTTAAAATACAGCATTAAAAGGAAGTACAGTACAAACGTAATACATTTTTTGAAAGTGAACAGGAACGGATTAAGTGCTGAAATGCGATTATTGGCACTCTAGTATAACTTTATACAGAATTTTAATTCTTAAAAAATAAATGGAAGTCGGGTTGTATTTTTTGGTTTAACAAAAAAAAAACGCTTTCAAGATTCTTTCTCTCTCTTTTCATTGATGTGCAGGATGTGTGTTAAAAAAATAAACTGATATTATATTAGTAATTTACATACACTTTTACGTTTCACATATGAACTAGATTCTTAACTGTTGTAAACGTTTTTACTTTCTATTTAAAAAATGATTTGAATACCTACTTATACACTAACATGACGTTTCATGTGTAAAGACAAATGATCGGATCTGGAGAATGCGCGGTCACAAAGTCGACAATGGAATGGTCGATCTCCAGTGTGTTTGCGGTAATGCCTCGTCAGCTCATCACTTCTCGCAAACTTCCACCCACAACCTTTCCATGTGCACTGATAAGGTTTTTCACCTGTATGAGTACGTAAATGAGCTTTCAGATGAGAGGACTTCGTGTATGTTTTACTGCAGCCTGGGTGGGAGCAAGTATGATTTGTAACTTTTTTTCGGCCCCAACCACGTCTAGACCGTTTATTGGGTTTTGTAGAGTCAGATGTAGGGGTACTCGGTGTTGAACCGTTGGAGGTGAGGGTGCCACCCAAATTGGCAGTGTTTGCAGAACTGTGATTAGCAGATGCAGAATTACCAGTTTTAGAGGATCCTTTGGTGCTGTGTTTCGTGTTGATGGTGTGTTGCTCAATGTTATCCGTCTCAATGTTTGCACTGATGTTTGTGGCTGTCTGACCCCTCGACAGAGTAAATGGCTCTGGTGATGGTTGGGATAGTGCAGGATGCTGACTTTGATTGCCAGTGTTGTTGCTAAGGCTGGACGTGACTTGAGTTCCAGATATGACAATTATCGTATCGTTTACAGATACGGCTGGTTGAGAAGCTACAACTACTCCAAGAGAAGGTGCAGTTGGTGTGGAGGATGGTGGCGGTGATGATGTAGATCCACCGATACACTTGCCTCCGCTGTTGCTTGGCCCCATTCCAGATGCTGAGGAGGAAAGTAACTCTACAAGATTAGGTGAAGACGGAGGAGTCATCACTTTCAGTTGGACTGGGAGGGCATTGTAAACCGACGTGGTTACACTTCGAGCATTTGGCAAACCTATTGTTGCAATGCTTGGGAGAAATTTGTTGTTGATTGACGCTCACGGGGCAAGCTGAGCTTAGCTGAGGAAGACCCGAGTGAAGCTGTTGAGATGGCGATAAACCATTGACAAGCGGCCTAGGCGATGCTTCCTGCTTGATAATCGCATTGGAAGCTGATATACTTCTCACAAGTTGACCAACTAACTTTGTCTTGCCCCCTTGCATATTCGTAAGCTTTCCGTTTTCTGGGCTGGCTGGAGGGGACATTTGTCCTGTCATTGTAAATGTGGCACTGTTCGAATTACACATCACGTCAACTGCACGCAACTGTTGTGGCGATGATTTTTGCGTTTGCATCACAGTCATTATTGTGTCAAATTGGGTGAGTGACGAGTCGAGTTCGTTTCGGTTGTCATTGTGGCTCAACTGCAACGGTTTTGTACACGCGACAGACGACAGAGAAGGAAGAGAATGTATTGACAGCGAGGATGTGGGCATTCTTGAAATGTGGAGTTGTCCTTGAGAGTCTTGTACTACCTGATCGTTACTTCCAGTCAGAGATGACTCCAGAGAATTATGTACAGGGGCAGTCTGTCGAACACTAAGGTTGCCGTTATGATCATCGTACTGACTTAATGACTGACTATTATGTACTGAGATAGAAGACGAAGATGTAATGGTTGGAGAAGAGATTGTAGGAAAGTATGGTAAGTCTTCAGCAGCTCTGTTGATGAGTAAATCTAGGTCAATGTAATCTTCTCCTCCAGGGTAGCTTGGGTCAGAATCACTTCCAGGCCCAATTACCCTGTCCCCCGTGTCTCCTCTAGCCTGCAAATTAGGGTGAACCTGTGCAGGATTACAAAAGGGGTCGAGATGATGATGATGAGAGCGTAGCGTCACTCCACTTGTTCCTTGTGGCGTCTGTTGTAATGTCGAAGGTGAAGACTCAAGATGAGAGCCAATTCTTCCAGAAATGTTATGAGTCGAATCGAATACTGTCGTAATGGTTTGCTCTCCATTGGAAAGTAAATGCGAGTTTGTCGAGGGAGGTGTTTGAGAAGTAAACGTCCCCCCAGAGCCGTTTAATAGAAGTGGAGAGTCGGAACATCGTTGAGAGTTGGAAGTGGATGAGGACGTGCAGGAAGAAGAAGAGCCGGTTGGACTTGACGGATCACTCAACACTCCTCCTGAGTTGTCAGAGGAAGCCTCTCCAAGCAACACACTCTCGATGTCTTGCCACATCTGAAATAATATAAAGTGAAAGGAGTTGAAGAATATATTTTTCCTTCGGTGTTTATACATGCGTTCATAAATTCATACGATTATTGTCGATATTACAAGTTTTTAATGCGAAAACTGGCTACAACACATTGAAAGGCGTAATTATATAGTTTTTCTCTCTTTCAGTGTACAACAATTTTAATTTTTAAAAATACTGCACCATTGGATTTGTGTCATTTATCGGCAGCATAACTACTGGAAATTGAAATCACCTTCAAGAATTGTCTGTAGCATTTTGTGAAAATTCAATTCCTAATAACAATGTAACGTGCTTAAAACACCTTGTGTCGCCCATTTGCTATATTTAGCACAATTTTATGTTACCATAAGGCACACGTGAGCCACTTAATCGTTTAGCTGATTATGTGGCAACGGCAACTAAAAGCCCACGCTAAGAACACCAAAATGTCCTGTTGCTTGTAAATATCTGCATACTTATGCAACCTCAACAATTATGGATAATTATCCGACTTAAAAAAAAGCATCCCTAAAAGCAACCGGATTTTTATCGTTTCGTAAATTGTTTCTCCCCCGCGTGTGACTACTTTGTTGTTGTTGTATGAATAAAAATGAAATAATTATCTGCTGAGTAGAAACAAAAAAAATCGTATCGCGTCCAAAATAAAACCTTCTACTCAAGGGAATATCTTATGCAATCGTTGTGTGTGGTTGTAGCGCTCCAACAACTTTTACCAGAAGAGAGAGAGATGAACGCGACTGTCTCAATCCAAAATAAATGGATTTTGTTACCAAACTGTGCCTTAAAAGAATTTTAAGCATATTCATTTCTGTGATTAAGGACAATATGTAGAGTAATACAATAATAGTAAATAATAGACCAACAACGCAGATGAATTTGTAATCTAATCCTTACAAACATAAAGAATGGTAAGCAAAAATAATAGCCTTAGCCGCATAGCATCGTCATTGTGTACCGTAATAGTAATCATAATAATGATAGTAATACAACTTGAATAGAAGCTCACACACAGAAAATATTTACGATGAAACCTATTCTTCTACTAGAGCGTTCCTATATGGTTGTTGTTTCAGCCTGCAAATCGCACAAGAACAACCGTAGTAACAATGCTAAGGACAGAAAAAAATCTATCGCTCGCAGCAGCGTTTCTGCGCTGAATGCAGCCCGCCGCTAATTCTTACACTTCACTTTCTGATAATTTGGATCAGCAGCCAGAAGGGATAAAATAATAAATTTGAATCCATACGTAACAATCTGTAACAATATTATTTTTGTAGAGTGTACACATACTAAAAAAACGCTTCAGTTTAGATAGGTGCGTTATTAAGTGTGCCTGTAGTACAGATCATTTTCACGTTTTTTTTTCTTTTCTTGTCGCCACTATTATAACTTGTACATTTTTACAGTTGTCCTCCTGTGCTCCTTCTGGCTAACGTCTGGGTGCACAGTTTATGTAAGAAGAATTTTTTTTCGAAGATATCATCATTACTGCTGTAAGTTCCGAGCAACGTTAAAAAAGCAGCATAGAAAATTATGCTAATGACAGGATTGTTTAATGATGGCTTTTAATATAGTCGCCTTTATGGACACCAAACAAGAAGAATGGTGATGCAGGGCAGAATCAGAGGAAGTTTCTACGCAAGATTTACTGAGCTGATGCAGAATAGAGTTGATAGTCAGTCCAAATTTATTATTAATACTATTATTTCTCCTGTGTCTTCCTTATAATATGGATGATGACGTGACTAGGATAATTCTAATTTACTATAATACCATAATAACAAACCGTGTGGTGGAGAGGGTTGGTTGTAATGCAATGCTGATGGTGTTGATGGTCGATAAGCACAAAGTCGTGCAAAAATTATATCGCTAAGCTGTTTGGCTGCTCATATATAACGAAAACGCAAAATGTTTGGTGAGTGATACTTAGGCACCTTCACTTAGCATTAGACCAGTTTGAAACAATATCAGACAACCGAAAAAGTAGATTGTGACATAGACGTGAAAATTGAATTTTTTAAATCGTTCAAAACAACGATTAAACTGTAACAGTATAAATCAAAGAATGATTGAAAACGACTACACGACATTGTTGAAAAATAATAAATATAAACGAGGAGCAGCAGTTGCTGGTTAGGTTATCGATAGTTCAAATTAGCTGGAGGCAAGATCATGTTGATTGCTTTCAATGTTTAGCAAGTACAACGTTTCTATGTATATAGCACGCAATATCGAGATGCACAAACTCAACGTGTATTCTACACCTTTGGAATGGGCAAGAGTTGCGTAAAGACTTTGAGGCTTAATGTTTGATGACGATTACTGCAAACGGAAAATATCTTTGCTAAAAATGGCTTATCCTTCTTTTTAAAATGCAATTGATCAAAGAAGGGACAAGTGTGCATTTTTCCAATTACCAAAAGTTACCGAATGGGAGTAGTACCTTTTTTCAATCACTTCCTTTTTACTAATAATTTTATTATTTGAGTTGTTTCATTTCTAGGGGGCAGTCTTCTAACAGACGTAGCCTGGTAGTATTTCGTAACAAGTTTACTGTCACTTGCCATGTTTCTATTTCAACGATCTCTAAACGTACTAGTTGTTTGTTTCTCCCAATGAGTGCCTCTTTGAACCATCAATGAAGAATCTCTCAATCGGACAAATTGAAACATGGGTACTTTTCCCAAGTCAAAGAAAATATGAAGCGAAGAACTTAGTTAGTATGCGTGATTGTCTGTTACACGAGAAGAAAATGACGAGCCACATATAATATATACAATGCAATGCAGTATTTAAAAGGAAAAGCAAAGTCGTGAGTAGTAAGATATTTGAAACGAATAATATTCTAAAAACATATCTCTTAAGTAGCAAAAAAACAGTTCTTCTACATGTCTTGATATGCTGATCTCGATAACATTCAACTCGTGAAAGAGTTGGATACAAAACAACAATACAATTTGATTGGATTTTTTTACTTGATACATCGCACCACGACAACCTCATCTGGTGAAATATATGTAACAAATCTTAGACGTCACTTATCCTATTTTCAAACTCCCAGTCTTATCATTTTACCAGGAGAATCAAACCCAGCAATTTTTTCTGACAGCCTTTTTTACATCATAAACCGGTAGACAAACTGAGAGCGAACTAGAATCAACTCAGTGGTTTGCCTTTTTCCCGATTCTGCCACCACAACGATCATGAGGCAGATAGATACAAATAAAGTGTATATGTATTAGATTTGTGGTTAGTTAGCAGCTCGTTAGTCGATGATAAGACAAGCTTTTTTTCTTCCTCTTCTTCCTAGGAAGATTTGAGACGGGGAAAAAATGGTCTAGATTTCAGATGAATTAAAGAGTAAGTCGTGATATATTATAAATCTTTTATAACCAAATTGAGAAATTTTGAGATGCTGTTGATGTACCCCCACCGTAGTAAAACAAACTCATTTTAGTTGGCAGCCTCATCATGTCACGATCTGATCATATGTAGATCCGCACTATTTTTGCATACAAACAAAAAATATACATTGTGCAGCACTAAATTATTGACAATAATTAGTAATCATCACGGTGTGGTAAATAAATGAAATGAAAACAAGATTTCAAGTGCAGGCGAATCTTGCCCGTGATTTTTTTCCTCAAGCAATTTTGTTGCTGCACAGTCTTGTTGAATTGTCAATGCAGTATACACTAAAAGGAATTCTTTTAATGAAATTATCATCAACACAATCAAATGATACACCACCTTGCACATAAAAAGTTTTAGTGACAAACGGCAATTTGGCAAGAGTGCAAGGTGCATTAATTTATGCACTGAATAAAAAGACGGTTATCTTGCAACTTTGCAAGCCTTTTTTTATGATGATGGTTCAACCACCTACTGAATCCACTGTTGAGGAAGGTGTGTGTAGCAAAGAGCAAGACCACATAAATAGAAAGATACATTTTTTTAATTACTTGTCTTAATTACCCTTAAATTGTCGTTGTGACACTTGTATATATATAAAATATATTCACTTCGTTTCTACCGTAAACTGTAACATGCTAAATTTTTTCTCGTTCCTAAAATCAACATCATAAACTATCGAAAGGATGAATTAATTTTTTTTTCTCGTTAAAGCTTGAACAGCTTTCTGCAAAAATTAGACAAGGTGGAGGGAACTCAACACTCGATTAAAACAATATTTGCAAAGCTATCATACACTGCAGCAGTGTGTACTTTTTATCGCAAGTGCAAAATGCAATTAAGATTCAGCATGTTACTTTGCAGTTAATCACCTCTGTTTTGGATGCAATCAGGATTTTAAACGAGAGGCTAAAACAACTATTAAGCTTCTTAATCTAATGGAATATTCAGATCCTTCTTTTGGTTGTCATCGATCCACACTCTTGTGTCGCCAAAAAATAAAACGACTAGAGAGCACCAACGATTACCATCCAGCTTTACTTTTTTTAATCATCATCATTCTTTACTTGTTCTGATTATTGTATTTATTATTTTTTTCTCTTTTGGAAAACCAAATATACAGATCCTCACATAAAAGTAGAAAACCAGCTTGTTTTGTCCAAACAACATGCAAGGACACGAGGGATACAAGAAGCAAATCCAAGAAAAAAAATAAAAACAGGTATGCTCTCGATGATGAATGGAATATTGATGGAAACAAGCGTCTGCAAGTGACCAGAAGCACTTGATTAGCATTATCATCATCATCACTACTATTATCATCCTCTTTGTCATCCGTACCATCATCAGCGTAATTTTATATGAAAACTAACCACCAGAAAAAAATATAAAACTCAAAACGTCTCGTCAGCTTAGCTCAATGTTATAATTTTTTTATCGCTAGAGCAGAATAGTGACCACGCAGCAGCTACTTGACTTTTTGCTTAGGATAAACGCGAACTTGAAGAGAGGCTTGGAAAAAAATGTATCCATACAATATACATACTGAAAATAAATTTTTATATCAACACTGGCAAGTGTCCATTATGGCAACAATTATTATATCGATATGGATACATAATCAGAGCCAATAAATCTATTGCATTGATTTGCATCTAGTTAGAATTTTTATGCCTGTGTAAAAACCACAAGGAAGAAGAAGATACTTGAGTTACCCCACGTCTTTCCGTTTTAATAGATACCATAAGTAAGAGTGAGTTGACTACTACTCTCTACCTGCATCTTAAAGTTAACCGAAAATAATAATTGCTCTGGTCCAAACAACAGCTATTAAAAACTGATTGAATCTTTTCTTAGTTTATGGAAACGACCGCATAAATGGGGCAAGAGAGCAAACGTTTCAGAATTTCTTTCAACTTGCTGTTTATGGTATATGGAGACTCTTTCAGTAAGAATTAATATTTGTTAGATAATCAATTCACTAGCGACAATAACAACAACAAGAGCAAACATGTAATTTTCAATGGTATAATTATGGAGCGCAGACGAGTAATTATTTTTTACAAATATATTTATAACTGGAAAGACCAATTCGTTTTATTTTCAGACAAAAGATGTATTCTTTTATAGTAAAATTGTTTTTTGTGGACACTAAAATAAATCCATTGTTATTTTTACTTTTACAGCGATTGGTACCAAAAAATTGAACGGGAGAGGAAGACATGTCTAAAATCGTTTATCATCTATCATCTCCAAGACTTCAATTAAAACTTTTATATTCTCTACAAAGTTTGGGTTCAAGTTGATAAAAAAAAATATTTGAATAAAAAAGTATGTTTCGTATGACAGGAGAGATTGCCAAATGGACCAGGGCTTGGTAACAGATTGGTTTGCAAATATTTTAAAGTGTAGATAGATAGATGTTTTATAGTTTTTGGGATGAAAAGAAATTGCACCTGGTCATCCAGCCCACGTCCTACAAGTATGCCTTGTATCTGTTTTGTATATCATCAACAACACTGATGGCGATGAACATTAAAATATTTTACATATTGAAACACGAAACATTTCCCTCGTGGGCATGCATAAACTGCAAGCCAACTTTTTATAGGAAAAGGCAAACTGCAATCAGAGATGTATAAAAAGGTAAATAAAAATATGGAAAAAAAGAGAACCGAAATGTTTGACAAGAAATAGTAAATGGTAATTATCTGCGCTGAGATATCGTACACCTAAAGAGGCATTAGTGTTGAAGAGTCTTTTCGCATCCAGTTTGATTTTAATTCAAGAAAACAATTATATTATGTCTGCAAAAAACATAGTTACCCATTGTCACAGCTTTAGAATATCAGGACCGTTTGCTTTATCTATTTTCCCTTCGTGCGTACTGATAGTTACAGATTGGTTAAAATTGTGAAGTCGGCTGCTTGCAACAAATTATTTTTTTTGAAAAATATTCCATGGAATATTATGGGATACGTGCTTCCTATGGCAATTATGCCAATTAATTAACGTACAAGTCACCACAATATGACATCAAAATCATGTTGCTCCTCTCATTTATTGCTGTCTCGCCAAAAAGAAGTGTATAAAATTGCCTTAGAAAAGGTCACACTCTAAATTGTTTTCTGCTCTGCTCATTATTATTATTAGCTTGTTGCACAAACAGAATATAAAAAATAATTCAAGTTGAAACCGGCTAGTGAGAGTAAAAAACATGTTTACAGTTTGGAGTTAATTCGAAAGGAGTGACTTTGACAGATTATCAAACACCAAGCTAATTAAAAAAGATAAGCTAATTTTGCTATGAAATCGATACAATGTGTTTTAAGAGCGACACAAGCTCCTAGTTCTGAACTCACACGGACAGTACAAGTAATCCAATTATTTTTATGTGGGGGCTTAGTCGTCACATTTGCGAAATTAAACTCAGGTGGTTAGGTAGGAAACACGAAAATAATGAAGAAAATAAAAGTAAGATGAAGAGTAATTGCTTACATCATGAAAATAGGAGATTTCGGTAGTCATGTCGGTAGAATGAAAAATGCTAGTTGAACAAATGGAAGTGGTGTCTGTACAAAGACCAGAGTTAGGTTGATCGTTTTCTTGAGTAGCAAGACTAGCACCAGTAGCACAGGTTAACAAATTGCTATTCGGAGTAATATTGTTTAAATAGTTTATAGGTTCACACTTCACTATGATACCATTTGTACCAAAATTTCTGCCACTAATGCTACCACAGTTGGAGCCACTTGATAAAAAACTGTATGTTGTTGATCCACTGTTTGAATCACTAGATAAACGAGGCCTACTGTTAGAACTTTCTTTTAATAAGAAATTATTATTCTCTAATAAATTGCTAGAGATCTTTTCTAAATGACGTTTTTTGCTTCTGGATTTACTTCCACTACCCCCGCTGGAAACGACCTAAAGATTCTGGGGTAAGGTCGGCTGGAGCTAAAACACAATTTCCACCCCACCACGACCAACTTTCTGAGTCGTCGATAGATCCAACCGAGAACTTGTCACTAGTTGGATCAACTTTAAGCGTGGGTGATTCCTGTCCGAAGAGCAAAAGTGAGTCTACTACCCCACAAAGGGATTTTTTCTCATTGATGGGGGTGAGATTGAGTACGTTTATTGACAGCACTTTGATATGGATTTGTTACGTTGTGGTTTGCACTGTTTGACGAAAGAGAATGATTTTGTACGGAGCTGGGATTCTGCGGAGAACAAAGTAGTGAGGCTTCATAGCTGGGTGGTGGTCTAGGGGAGACGATTTCCCGTTTACAACCCTCCCAGTCATCCTTCAACTCGAAAACTTTTGCTGGAGAAGGATCGTCTCCAGCCTTTCCAAGGAGAGACAGCGAAGACTTCTTTTTTGACACTAGTCCATTTGAGGGTTGAAATATTCTAGATTGATTTGTCACAATTACTGCTGTACCACTGGACATCTAAATGCTGCTTTCAAACTCACACCAGAGCAAACAACGAACACGATCTTCAAAACTTTTACAGCATCAAGTCTTGTTGTACTTCTCTAATTTTAAATTCGCTTTTTAATCACGTAGTGAGTCACTAAAGGTGTAGTAAGAGGCACTGTGTAAGATTCCGGTCATCCGTCACGACGAAATGAACAAAATGCAATTTTAGATAGTACAGTATTTTTGAAGGATAATTCATATTACTATATTTTTTCCTGCTTTTCCGTAAACACACTATTAAACGATCTTAGTGCCTAGTGGCAGAGAATCCTTCCGTTAACAGTATATTAAAATGGTTTTTTGTGTTACACTTGTAAGTCACTGGTATTTCATGGAACAAGAGTATACGGGGCAAGACGATAAAGTTGTTCGGAGCTTTTACACGGACAATATACTTTGTAAGAGGCTTGGGGTTTTTTATACAGAAATGTACACTGTAAGACTAGGATTTGATGATTGTTTAAAAACTTGAAAACTTTTCTTTAGAAATACTTCGAAACAATCCAATGTGTTTTTATATAAAGGAAAATTAAATTTAAGCTATAAATGAATGGAATGGTGGTGGACTGGTAAAGCAGTGTAATTTTATGTGGTCATGCCGAATAATAAGAGCCAAGTCACACCGTCCGTCATTGAAGTATTCTGCTAGACTAACACGTTGGGGCAATGGAGTCATCCCTTTCATATGGTTTTTTCTTAAACGCTTCATTTTTTAGAGTGGATGAACTAGTTATACGTGTTATTTGCTACATCTTTCAGAACAAACGATGATCTGTTGTGGAGGCTGAATAAAGTTAGTCTGAATTCACCCCGTCATCTTTACAAGATGAAAAAAACCCACCACCACCACCAGAATATGTACAATGTACATGCGCCTTCTTGGCTGATCGTCATTCCCTTGTTCGTCACAGAACAAAAAAAGTGCTAACCATGATTGCGTACAGCAACAAGGCTAGTTTCACTATAATATGCTCCGTTTTCCCATGCGTTCATAACCCCTCGACCAGCAGTATGTAATTTACGTAGAAGGCCTGCAGTATTTTTTATTGGTTTTCGTTATGGACATTGCTACAGAAATAGTTCGGATGATGATACCGTCACTAGATCAATACCAAAGAAGATGGAATAAGGAAATGCGGGATGATGTGCCAGTTGACGACAGCTATGCACATGTAGAAGTATTCATCGTTAAATCATTATAGAAAAATATGATGATATACTTTTTTCTCTCTGTTCTCCGCAAGACAAAAATGAAAGATTAATTAGTCATAAAAGTTGTGTCATTCGACTACTTACTAAAACAATATTTTATGGTATGGTGATCATGATATGAGCGGGTTTGTTGCGCAGTTCAGTAGTCGATTATCTTGATGACCACGAGTTTACGGCTTAATGGAAATATTATTGGATTTAATGGGGTTTTTATATGCTTCTTGTATCAAAACAAACAATGGAATTGTTTGACTGTTTGATGATGTAGTAAAACTGTACTGTTTTCGGCTTAAATGTGAACTTAGAATTCGGCCGATTTCAAAACCCAGTTTTTATATGCTATAAGCGAATTTTCGGTACATGTTGAAGAAAATTCATGCTTATTGTCTGATTTAAAAAATAAAAATTGTTTTTTATACGCACTAGTCATTTGGCGGGCTTACTTTGTAGCATTTGCAATTCACAACTAAATTTGCATCATTTTTATTTTACTGCATCGAAAATTCTGCTTTTAGAAGATTAAAATGTTCACGATTGGTTTTGACAAGAGTAACCGTTGCGCCTCGCAGAGGAATATAAGCGAAACAATATCCTACCTGTAATCAAGGAACTCAGGTGCGTCTCTCTGAATCCCAGAGAGTGTCGCTGTATGCTTTGTTCAATCTACAACGGGTTGATGCACGCTGAGGAGATGGATATATGTTTTTTTATTGACGCTAAGCTTTGATAACAAAACAAAGTTGTTTTCACGAGAAATTAGATGGCCATGGTATCTATTTCAGTTTGGAACATATTCTACCTGCATGTAATAATGCTCATAATCCGACCAAAGCCTTGTAGTAGGTTGCATCGTCAGTCTTTGTTTTAAGGAACTTGTCGATCATACCGTTAAGTGTAATGAAAATGGTGCATATGCCATATCCACTGTTAAGAGACGAAATATGTTTCATAGGATGGCTGTTAATATGGATTGCAATTTTAAAACACGTTTTTGCGAGTTAAGTATAGTTTTATGGCTGATTTCGTTAAACTTGAGATCTTTTTTTAAACTTCGCTTTAGGTTCTTCCGGAAAGATTGATTTGTGTTTTCACTGCATTAAATAAAGTTCACACATTGACAATTATGTATCATGTTTTGGAATGCTTCGTCGCTCTTCATGTAATTCCTCACTGATTGCTCCAGTTTTTTCACAGTATGATTTAACAGGTAGCTATTCCCAAGGAGGTGGCCAAGTCAACCAGGTGGTCTCAAATTGACACTGTGTCGTATTTTAATGCGCCCTTGTTCGTTTCGTTGACAGCTTGATAACAAAAATATCACCTAGTATTGGATGATGTTGCTTAAACTCAAATCAGCTCAATAACTTCGTAAATGTATTGAGTAGAATCCATGTTTAAAATGTCCATTTTATCTGTAAAACAAACAAATAAAAATATTTAAACTTAATGAGCCTTTGTTGTCGAAGCATGTTTTCAACTTTAAAACGATCAACCTCTATTCAATTGGCCAACCCTAATGCCCTCAAGCTTGTAAGAATGTGTGCATTATAATTTTACTGAGACTGCAGTTTCATGTAAAAACCCGGAGTCATTTTTCAACCAAGGATGTAACAGAAAGCGGAAATGTACGGTGCATTAATAGAATATTACGTCTCGCTTGATAGACAAAGCGAAAAGAATTAGGAAAATGAGAAGTGGAAGTATCTTCATTTTCGTTTTGGGACATTACTTTGCCTCCTTTGCTTGGACAAAACTGACATCAGTTTTGAAGGGGAGAGGTAATGCATATAAAAAGTTTGTATTTTTGCTAAATTGTGCAAAGTTCTAGAGAAGAACTAGTCACCTTTACCATACCTTGTTTCAAAGTGTGAGAACATCCAAAACCCTTTCCGCGTTCGTGTACACATGGAAGTTACATGATTTTGAAATTTTGCACGGCAATTGAAAAAATATATTGTATGACAATAGTTAAAACTTATGCAGCAAAAACGTAGACAGTTTGTTGTGCATTCTATTCTCTGCTGTCGTCAGACCCCACTGGTACGTTACTGGTTACACGACATCAGGTTATACAAAAACAGTTCGCACGTTTCCTTGCTAATTGTTTTGTACACGGAAAATCATTTTGCATATGCAAACAAAAAGATTATTATTGTGTCCAGCTGGTTGCTCGCGACCAAACATGAGCAATGAATAGCAGGAACCAACCGACTAGACATTTGGGGAACTTATGCCAATCGATTCTAAGCTCTCATTATTTTGCAGGCGGTTTGCCAATAAAAAGAATCCTTAATAGAGAAACAATTTGTACGATCAGTTGGTTTTTCTCATCAAACTGAACATTCTTAATTTGTGCGACCCAAAACCGCCACACGAGTTAAAATTAGGATATTAGATATTATCCAGAGTAAATATATGAACTGTAGCTACGAATCTATCCGAATGTCAAGGTAAGATAATATTGAATCAGGTAGTTGATCATGGTCAACAAAACAAAACATTTTTGTGCAATTTCAGCCGTGTAATTCTGTATTTTTGCACTGATGGAATCACTTGGTGATTTACGAATGTATGTATTATGTTTTTTGCACCAACGTGAGTCTCGCTTTTATACAGAATATAGCACCGTAAATGCATCACTCCAGCTAGAACACAATGATAGTTAAATATATCCAGACAAATTGACTTGCACTTGCATTCCTTTGTTTGGTTTTCCTCTGATTCAATCTAGGTTTGTTTCGTATTAAAGTATGCGTGCAGTCACATAATCCAGAGATTTAGCATTGAAGGATGGTAAAAACCGTTTTGAATTCATTTTTTATCACCAGCGGATGAATCCATGACATTAAATCCATGCATGCATAATAAATAAATCTACACCTGAACTCTCCTCTTGTTTTTGCTATTATTTTTATGGTATTCAAAATGCAAGCAGGACAGAGTAGCTTCCAAAATTTTATCTTTTCAACCCTTGTTTCGTCAAAGTTAACTTTTGTACATTGCGGCATACCTCATTGAGCCGAGTTTACCATGCATGACACGTCATTTTTGCTCCCCGTAGCAATTTCCTGTCTCTCTAGATCCCAACTTGTTCAACAAATAATTATTAAGTCGCTCTATTGTCAGGCACGGTGGTAGAATGACTGTATGAGTCTAATCAGTTTTGCATATCCATCTACGTTTGGCAATGGTGGTGGTACCCTATTTGATTCGTTGAAATGTCAACTTGAAAATCATTAGCGCGTTATGTATAAAATTCTGGCGTATAATATTATTCTAAGAATTGTGAGCTTGTCAGGTATTTACCTGCGTTTTGGCATAAGATGGCATCTTTATGCTTTACTTAAAGCTTATTAGAAATGGGGGTTGAAGTCGTTTTTGTTTCTTCAGAACTAAGGATGAAGATTCCTCAGGTATTTTTATCTTTTCGTGATAAATCGACACTTTGATTCCTTTTATAGAACAGTTTATTTTTGGAATCTCACCGAAGTTCAAACCCGCAAGTTGCAAACATGTCGTTCGTGTGGTGGCAGTTCCACGTGATTACAAACACGCGAGTAATACAACAATTCCTGACTTTTGTGTGTATTCTTGTAGTGGCATGCATGAAATAATTTGGTGTTTTTTTTTCATCGTGACCATCATCATGTCGTCCTCACAGCACCACCGTCATCACCATATTCTGATGACGATAATAACAATAATCATATGTGTACCTGTGCGTCTTGCAATGCTGGCTGGTTGCACACTGCACTTGCGATGATGATGACCTGCTGGTGGAGCGATTTGTTGTACAAATGAGACCTGTGGAGAAATCTACAATAAAACAGTCACCTGTTGCCAGACTCCTCAGTTGCTTTGGGTATTTACGACAAGCTCCCTACATGGACGAAAGATTTAGGGTTCATCTACACCAAATGACGAAAAAAAATTCTGATTTTTACTGTAATAATCATTCCAAATACCCTGTGTTTAAGCATAACATACGCTAAAATAAGAACGCTTATTTACGTATGCTCAGACATACCAGAAATAATAGCTGGAATACCTAACCTTTAATAAAACGTTCGAGTCAGTGTGATCTTGAAACAAATTTTATCATAACTATTCAATATTTTAAAACATATTTTATCCTCATTTGTTCGCAATAGCTGGAATACCTAACCTTTAATAAAACGTTCGAGTCAGTGTGATCTTGAAACAAATTTTATCATAACTATTCAATATTTTAAAACATATTTTATCCTCATTTGTTCACTTTTGTAAAGTCCAGCTCCAATTTGTGTTTGCAACAAGACCAAACACAGCGTGGAAAATTTTCATGAAAAAAAATACCTGCATATTTACACAAGAACTTTACGACATTGTTGCAATATGCCCAGGTTAGAATAGTCTGTGCTTGCCATTCAAATCTTTCATAATCTCGATCGATATTTCGTAGGAAATGGAAAAGTGGAATGATCCATTAAGCTCTCAAATGATTAGAAGTTTATTTGATTACATACATGGTTTATTGCATTACAAAAGATTGGTTGCTGTTGTATGAGTGCAGCTGAGAGAATGGAGTGCCAAGGACTACTAAAATCTAAAAGCGATTTCCTCAAACAAAAATAGACGTACATGGACAGAAATTCGATGACTTATAAATAGATGAAAATTGTTAAGTTGTAGTTTTTATTGTACCCTAGGTAATAATTATGATTTCATTGTGCTTGAGGCCTTTACTGTAACAGTAAGTTTGTTGAATTCTAAATCTGAATTCTGTACACCGAAAAAGTATTTTAATTAGAGACTTCCCCCTCACCGCTCTTCAATTGTTTACAAAACGATGATATATTGTTGTGAAATGTGACCGCCCTCGTTGTCAGCAAGAAGATCGACTTGAAAAACTAATTTTTGTTCTGTTTTACAAGGCTCTCTTCTATCACTTTCCTACTTGTTTTCCCTAGTTTGACCACGCGTTCTTGATTAATTCAAACGTATTTACAGAAGCACTCTCAAATTAAAAAGATCTCTAGAGTCTGATAGGATAGCCAATAACTCATTTAGCTTATTATTATTTGGGAGTTTCTGCATGCCTCTTTGATTGTTCAAAACGTAAGACGGAAGTTGATGTGTAATTCCAGAAGTCTTCAGCAACTATGCAGGCTCTCGCAGATTAGTTAAGTCTGTGATAAGGTGAAACAAAGAAGCAGCAACTGGTTAGCAAGAATGCTGAGAAACTCTCTGGTTCTTTTAAAACCCCTTGTTTTTCTTTAGAATCCACCAGGAGAGATAAGAGTAAGATTTTCTTTGCTACTTTTTTAATATCCACGTGACGAACGAAGAAAATATACAGCAAAAACGTTTTGTGTACACATCTTCAATCTTAAATCCCCTCCCCGTCATGAAGTGAATTACTTAAGCATCTTTCTCTTTCATTCTCAAAAGTGGTTGATGATTATTCAGATATCAGAAAATTAATTGTTTTAAAACAGAAAGAAATTATGTTCAAATATTTTGTGGGGAGGATGCCCATTCTGTCATAGATTAACAAGGAATTTATATATTTCGTCAACTTACAAATAAAGTGCATTCTCAAAATAACGTAGAATGGAGAAAGAAATCCCACTTCTGCTGCAGTAAACATGATGTTCGGCTGGTATTCCAGTTGCTTTAGAAAGGTTACATTCCAAAACACTTCGCATACCAATTCAGCATTTCAAATGTTTTAGCGTAATTACAAATAAAAAGTGGACTGGAATGCATGGAGTTGGACTTGTATTCAATGAGGTTTTAACCAATAAATCTTAGTAATTCAAGCACTTCGATGATATGAATTAACGATGAAATCAATAAAAACCACGATGAAACCGTTTTCATCCCATTTAAAGTCGTTTTTATCATAATTGACGATCACATGAGAATTCCAATGACCTTTCATACCAGTGACATCAACCAAATTAGAAACAGCCTTACCATAGAAAGTACTTTGCATCATGAAGATTTACTTATACAGTTGCATGGTATTTGTCTCAAAATGGCTTCCGTTTTCCGCAGTCATCGTATTTGCACCTTATTCCTTAGCGACCGGCAACCATTAAAATCAAATCATTGACAAAAGGAACTGGTATTAGTGTTGCCTTTAAATTTCCCCAATCAATATTTTCTCGTTTGTATGAGCGATTATTATGCTTGCAATATTGCTAGGTCAAAGAACTTTTCAACAAAGTAACGTTTACGATTAACATGACGGTGTATTTCTGAATTTGTACGTGAACTATGAACAGTATGAACAGTAATTCGTTAAAGTTGTTAATACTTAAACAAGATGACTTGCCACAATGACCCATTAGACAGGTTAATCGTTTTTGTTACGTTATGATATGCTCTGGAAGTAAAATGACGAAAGTGTCATTTCCTCGCAGTAGATTTTATTTAGAGTACGGAGAAATGACAGTGGTTAATTTAAAATACGTTCGGCTCGTTAGACATTTTGACAAGTTGAATGAACAAGTTGATTATCCAGCTCATGATACCTGTTTTTCTCGAATGTCGATGGCTATGAGTTTAAAATA
>JAAXOA010000320.1:0-26415 GCA_036561885.1 Salina celebensis
AACATAGATTTCACAATATACCTATATACAAAACATCTATACATTATATTATTTATTTATTTTGACTATTCATTATCACTTCATCTTTCAAAAGCCTCTTGGCTTACATATTTTACGCGAGCAGGACAACTTCACAAACGTAAGATATCAGTCTGATGGTTAAAAACAAATGTTTCATTCAGTTTTTCGCTGTGCTAATAAGCAGTAGCTTGTTAAAAATCATTCCATATCTGCAGTGTTCAATTCATACCTTTGAATTGCCTAATATTGTAAACAAAACAACAGTTACTAAGGCATGACTTAATGAATACCTGGGAAATAAGGTGGCTCCAAGGATCTTACAAGATTCCTGTTTACAATAATTTTCATAAATGATAAGAATTTTCGTATATTTTATGTACTGTAATGGAAATGTATAGTCATTCGCTGTTTAAGACATGTCACGTATCACGCTAGAAATTTTCGTTAATTTGTTTGGCTAGATCCGATAAGTTTATAGATAGTGTCACTCCACCAACTGGTGACATGCACGAATCATTGGGGAACAACCAACTGTTTTGTTTTTTTAAAAGTCCATGGTTTAAAAAACTTGTGTGTCAAGTAGGCACTGGAAAGGGAAAAGTTGTGCTGAGTTATAATGATATTTGATCTTCTTGATAAGCCAGTACATTTTACTCAAGAATCTTTTTAAAAAAACGTCCATGATAATTATATAAAATCCCCTTAATGATTGTTGATACTCTTACTTTCTTGGTTGTGTGAATCATTCAATGCAAAAAGAATCAGTGCTAACAAATCATATAGTAAACAGTAGAGAAAGACTCAAGTCGTAGCAATACAAATCAGCAATTGAGGCACCCTTTGGTGAGAAGGCTAATATCAGGTCCCAATTGCATTCGCTGACATATACAACATGACTTGCAACCAACCCACGATGAATATTCTTGTACCCGTTAAACTGATTATTGCGATTTCCGTATAAAGTATTCCCACATTTGCTGCTCTGCTGATATGTTCGTCAATTTAACGAATAATACATATTCCATAATTCTCCAGTTCACCTGCATAATTAAATGTTAGACAATGAAAAATTTTTGAGGCGACATTATCTCAAAATCCGTACGCACGGACTGTATTTATGCTGCCTGATACATCAGATGTCATGACAGTGGCCGATTGAAAGAAACCTGTTTCTTCCATTCATGTGAACTTGAGAAGAGGCCTCCAGGTAAACACAACATTTCACTTTGTTGCAATGCACCAATTGCACCCATCTTGTCAGTTGTCAGTTGTCATGCTGATATGACGAATAACCCTGCTGTTCCGCATTTAATACGCTACTGTTTTCTGTCTTTTTTTAATGGAAACTAATTTGTTTAGTTTTCATAACAGCACCGACTATGCTCGTTGGCGCGATCATGCATGAATATTTTGTAAACACGATTGTTAACCATGGGTAATCGGAAAACAACATTAAACCAGCAATTAGTGCAACACGGCGAGGGTTTACCTAGTACCATTCTAGTATACACTCTAATGGTAAGAGGAGAACAGAGAAAGTTCTATTTGGAAGATTTAAACTTCTTTATACAGCTGCGCTTTCATTATCTAAAAATGGATCAAAATCCTATATTAAACTCTTATAATTTTACCTTGTCATATGTTGCAACCAGAACAACCTCCTACTGACAAAAAATCATTTGATGCACTTGTCAAGAGACTCGATTTAAAAAATAGACAAATGCCATGTATATTTACCCGCAGACAAACTTCTTGGCATGTGATCCTTTTTGAAGTGCATGCATCTGACGGTTGCCCATCATGCAGTCTGGGTAATGCACTTGTTGTCAATCAAAGAAGGAAAAATAGCGATGGCGTCTCTGTTTGGATTAGCACATCTAACCAAAACCAAAGACACCATGAAAATTGTAGTGAGAGTACAATAATTACATAAACTGTTTAAGCATAATATCAAACTTATAGAGACAATTTCTAGATATCTAATGTCAGTTACATCATTCATAAGTACGTTAGGAGGTTATGCGCATTAATATTAATTCTTAATCGCTATCAGGAGTCAACAGCGTCGATTCACATACGCATGTCTTCTTAGATACATCAATTCCTTCCAGGTTTGGTTTCACAATTAAGTGATATTGGTGATTTTAAATTCTAAACGTTAAAAACCTAGTAATATTTAATTTTACTTACGTTCTGTTCAAGAGTTCTCTGAACGACAAAAACCTGCTAGCATTTAAATTTTCATACAGTCCAATATGGCTGGCTTCGACTCTCAAATTTGACAGTTACATGCGAACTCCACAGACGATAAATTTGCGGAAACAGCTTTGGCGACAGACTGTATGGTGGTTGATTAAGAGGTGACACATAGTAAACTGAAAACCGTTGCATATTTGTTTTTGCTGGGACACCATCTACAATAAAGGTGTGGCAAGCGCTATCGTTTAGTTTGAGGTAGAGACAATGCATTTGTTATCGCTATCACCAATGCTTTCGATACGTTCATAAGTATTTGCGTTCTCTTGGCGTACCCATCTTTGGTCAACTGAAGAGTTGAAGTAATGAAATAAAATCTTGGACGGTTGTAAGGCTACTTGAAGCCAAAACGAAACCGTTTTTGGATATTGATTTAAAATGTGACTGGACTGGAGACTAAAGATGTAAACCATGAAACAGCAAAAGTCCATCTATGTAGCACATTAACAGAGCAATCCTCCTTAATGCACTGGCTTCAATCAAGTACGAGCTGTCCACTCCAACAATACATGTTTACAAACAGTACGGCTAATATGTTCAATGTGTTGCTGACCGGTCCTTTGGTTGCGTTTTGTGGTAGTCATCTTGGTGAATAAAGATGCAAAGACGCTGGAATGTAAAAAAAAATCTGTATAATATCTAAAATCCCTAAACCTAAACGTAAAAGTAAAACTTGTGACACTCGGCTGAATTGCAACGATATGACATGAAATTCCAACAAAGATTTAGTTGAAGATACAATAGCTTCTTGTTAGATATTGTATGCGACAAAAAAAAAATTAAATGCCGTGAGAATTGAGGCTGAATAAAAGATATCCTTTTACAAAATTATTGCTCAATTATATAAACTTTCCTAAAAAGGATACTCCTCAACATTAATGAGTAATGCATTCATTTATTTAAACGCTTGTAGAGTTCCTTACGCAATGTTTACGTTGCAAACAGTCCATTTGTTTCGACGCACTTTACGAATAACAGGTCGAGTAAAAACATTATTTTTTAGGTGCTGTTTGCTCTTTCAAACGCTAATGTCGAAAGCTATGTTTGGACACTGTGAAATCGAAATACTACACTGATTGAGAATAAAATCTGCACAGCTACCTAAACAACTTGAAAGAATTTTAGTAACATTTAAAAAACCAAAATTATTACGAAGCTAAATTTGTTCAGCAAGTAATGAGATAGCTGAGTACGTCTATCTTTAGACTCTCTCCAAGTCGTACCGTTTACCGATTTCGTCCAGATTAAAATCCTTCTCAGCTGCGTATTAATAAGCTTCAGAGCTTGTGTTATGATATAGTATACTAAATATACGATTTTAAAAGATGCAAAGTGTTAAAGCTCCCCAAACTTTATACGTTATACCCTTAATTTAAAATTTGATAATGAGCTGGTTTTTACTCATAAGCGACAATATGTACATATATTGTTTTTCCTAATATTTTTATTTAAATGATGTCAAAAGTTGTCTCAAATTGATTTAAGAAACTTTAACTAGTGCAGCTTAATGGTAGTTAAAATGTTAGAATTATTAAAACCAAATGCTTTAAAAAAGTGTTTTATATATCAGAATTTAGTAACCATCTAGAATCGTACCTATCAATATTTTCAATTTTTATCCTTTCCCATGGTTTTCGCCATAATTTTCATCTAGAACCCAGTCTCATCAATATAGAAGAGTTCTCCTTAGTGACCAAAGCTGTCGAGCAAGTCCATAACTTATCACACCATAACTCAAGGAAACGATAGGGATCATTATCATTTTTGAGATTCTTCCAAGGAAGTTGATGTACTGGTCAATGAAACGAGAAGAAATCATAATTTATTCTCTTGGTTTGGTATACATAGATAAACTTATTTCAGGATCAATGTCATGGAACTAAACATGTGCTCATAATAATCTTTAAAATTTATCTACCAATGTGAAGGTCTGCTCACTATCTATAGGAAATAGGAAGCATGACTACTCAAAGAAATTCTTTCACTTATGGTTTAGGACATCCGACTTAATAAATAAAACTAGGTCTATAAAATGAAATTGGTTTCAAACGTTTATGGTAACAAAATTCATATATGAATTTAATCATTTCTGGACTGTCTGTTGTACATTCAAAGCTTGGATAACTTTAAACTTGGATATCCAAGTATTTTAACTATGTTAAAATACGAAAATATAATAAAATACAAATAATAGTAAAATTGCTTCGAACACAAGTCGTTATCTGTTGTGTTCTAACCCTTTCATTGTTTTTCTGGCCCGAAGATTTTCTTTGCGAAATTTGAAGTAAATGTTTACCATTTCAATATTTTTAGTTAAATCTCCATTGTATGGGCTAACCCATGGTAAATACAAGAGTTCTAATTCGTCAGTTCGTATGAGTAAACTGTCTTTCTATGACAGTCATTTCAAATGTTCGCATGTAGCAGTAACTTGAACCGTTCTAGAAAGAAAGGCTTGACCATAGTGGCCGTTTTCTATATTTGCTGCTGCGCTGATATACAACCACAACTGATGTTCTGATGAGTGTTGAATTAATTTGTATGTAATAGACAGCTGGACAAGGACTGACGTTTTTATGCTACAAAGTATTAGCAACCGCTTTTGGCTTATAAGTGCTATTCCTACAGTTCATGACCCCCAGTTCAGATTTCGCAGCACTTGTCATAATTTATGGGTAAATAAACAGTAAAAGTAAAGTGAACGCAAATTAAGTTATAGGTTGGGAAAATAAGTTACTGTTTGAATAATATGTATGACTAACTTTGGGAAAACAATTACTAAACTTTGGATGCGAACATGAGACGTGTCATTTTTCCGCATTCGACCATTAATACAGATCTTTCGCTTGTTTAAAAAGTTTGAAAATTTGATGAATTCAATTAAATTGAAAGCTGAGGTTTCATCAACACACTGTTAATGTTTTCGAAATCGTTCCATGCATAACTTTAGTCATCGCCTAAAATTATGACTGGTTTTACCGTTTTTATTAAGTGTACGTTGGGTGTATCGTACCATATACTACAAATCATCAACAGCCCATTACATAATCGGACGTAGGGCTCAGCCACTGGAAAGCTTTCAAGAAAGTGTCATCATACTAAATAAGCGTCATACAACTCGTTTGCTTAAAGAGAATACTGGAAATGGAGAATGAAATTACTAGTCAAATGTGTTCAACGTTTAATCTGAAAAATCTAATGACCTTTATATGAACACTGACAAACTGTACGACGAAACGCATGTACATTTTTACACATAAATAAAAATCTTCAATTCAATTTGGTTGACTTGAAATGTGATCTTTGCTACTGCATTGATTGATTTATTGGAATCAAACTAAATTCGTTCGTGTTTGATAACCTTGAAAATACAACTTCCGTCTGGAAACTTGGAAAAGGCACTAGGTACATACATTTACTAAACATATTATATCAAACGCTGTTAACGCCAGCTACTTAAAGCGAGAAAGCGGAAAGGTGTCAGAATAAAATTGCTGTTGAAGGTTTTATGCTTTGTGCTCCATCAGAACTAGAACATAGCTTGTACATATTTTTGTATTCTGTATAAATATTCAAATGAATATTTATGAATAAAAAATGGATAATTAAGTTTAGCGAAATTCAAATCCATGCCTACAATACATTCGAATATACATACTTCTCCTCACGGGCTTTATTGCGTCGGTCATTTGTCAAATCACGTTGACTGACACTGCGTCCATACATTGAAGGATAAGTCCTTTGATCTTTGTACTTCTAACGCAAACACATATTTTTTGGTTTCTCAAAAATGTTGCTGAAAAACAGCCATTGCCGGTGCGCGGCGGTGTAAGATAAAGAATGCGTTTAGGTAATTTGTCTCTCTTGTTACGTCTTTTAGCATTGCTTTATCCTTTTACGACTATAATGATGAATGACAATTACATCTTTAATTTTGTGTAATGCACGCCGGCATGTTTCATATGGTTTTTGATTCGATAAAGGGAAACCACTTCAATGGAGGACGCGCCTTTTCCGTAGGTAATATGTCTTAGTGACAGGACACGTTTATGTTCAACCGATGGACGAAAATTACTGTGGGTCTGTGCAAGAATACGTTAGCCATTTTGTAAGCTTCATCAACTCTTAGATTTTTACGCGTATCAAAATACACTAGACTGTTAGGCTGATGTGATGAGTAATAAAAATTGGCTAGCTTTCGTTCCTCGCAAAGATTTGTGTATAAAAAGAGAAAACCCAACAACTGCTAACAATTTCTTCAAATTGCGTGTGTATTTAACGGAATGAAAAACAAATATTGTGATACGGTTATAAGTAGAACTTAAACTGAAAATAAATCTGTACAAGACTCATGCGTAAGCAAATTCTTGAAATAATATCCCACAGATTAATAAAAGCATATCAAATAGTTGTAGAATGTTTCCCTCCGTTACTAAAGAATACATAACGTTGAAAGCAAGGGATAAACTGTTTTGCCAATTTCACAGATGCATGACTTCCATATTATTTCCGCTTGGCACACTTTCTTGTACTGGTGAAAAATCTGCATGCGAGAAGAATTAGGAAAATGTTAGATTAAATGTGACAGCATGACGACAATTTATGCTTAGTGGTTAATCACGGTCTGGTCTTGTAGTTTCCACTTCCCATACACAGATTTCAGACGTTCCATCATTTCCAGTCCATGATTAACGAAACATTTTAATAACCTAGGGGAAGGAGCACTTCGCAAGTGCAATTACCAGACAAGGTTAAATGGCACTTGTAATCTAAACGATATTGCACCATGTAACAGTAAAGCAGATAATTGCAACCAAATTTGCATTGCAAAAATACTTATTCAGTTCGCCCTTCATGTGCAACATATCCTTTACTTTGCCGGATACATTATCCTGGATCGAGCGGAGGTTCATTGCATGAGACCATGGACTGGATCGTAAACTAGATGGAAATTTTTACTCATCCCAGAAGTTATATCCTTAATAGTCCAACTTCATCATTTTATACAAGGTCTTCGAAAATGCTGCAAAGAGAAGAGAAAGTGAAGAAAAAAGTGCACTCTACTTGCCAGCTCTGGCCTCCAGTTATCTTTACTATTGTGTAGTTTAATGATGAACGCTAAACTTTCCAGACTCGAAGCAGTATACATGTTGGAGAGTATAAATCATCCCAATAGAAGAGAATGTATATAACATTTGAGCGTACAAGAGACATGGAATGACTCATTCTTTTTCGGCGATTCACATTAAGTATTTTGAATAGAATGATGGAGGAAATGTAAGCAAAGCAAGACTGCAATCGGAAGTCTTAGAGTGATACTGTCTTGCTTTCGGTAAAAAGAATCATACGCATTCCAACAAGTTTATCTCCATCGCCACTATAGCGCTCAAGCGAACCTGTCCAAATGTGAACTTGTATCTCCAAGAGAATCATTTCCTTTCGGATCTCCACGTGGTTCCTTATCAAACAAAATTGTGCTGATGCTCTCAATCTTCATTCGAGTTCTCCGACGCATTAAGTTTCATTCTTTGACGAAATTACAGTTACTCTAATGTCTCTCCAGAAAAAAAAAAAGATCTGTGCGTAGGGTTCTTGCTAAAAGGATGAAGTTTGTTTCTGTGACGTATTTCACTGGATCAAATCCAATATTTGCTATAATAGCAGGCATATAAAATAATGGAAGCATATTATTTATAGGGTGTGAAAGTTTCTTCTGGGGATTTTGTAGGGTTTTTTGATACACAAGCGTAAGTGCTTCAGTTTATTGACATTTTGTATTTTATACGAATCCCGGGTTCCCATAGACCCAAGGTTTGTTCGTTGCAATGTTTGTGTCTTTAATTTTGTATCGTTTTAGTAGGAAGTAGCTGCCTGCCATTTTCAATGATAGCTGGGGTATCATTTCCCTTTCTCTTTGAACATTTTTCTTCAATCTCGTTAATGCGTAGAATGCAACGCAAAAATGCATGAATGATGAAAAGAGTACAACGAAAGTTGTGTTTTCCCACCCTCTTCCTCGTCGTGCTCAATTGTGCATTCTGCAGTTAAAAAAACGAACAATAAGGGAACTGTCAAGACAGCGACGTTTCGTTATATTCTTGCTTAACCTCTCATTTAAAGCTTCTGATGCACTTTTGGAGGAATTCAAAGCGTATTTTACATTTAACCACAAACTGCAGCAACACAAACTCGTCTTTTAGAAGGAGTAACCAGGCTACAAAATGTACAAAATAAAACATTGCAAATTGTAATTAGCCATTGCAGTCAAATTGAAGCTTCAGTTTTTTTTTTCTTTTAAAGAAGCCTTCTCCAGGGTATGACATATGGGGTAGGCTTTTTCATCGAAACTTATGAAGTCCTCAATAGTTTCGCTGGCCATAAAAATAGTATTGAACTTTGTTGTATGTTCGAGCACCTTCAGGTTCCTGCGGAAGGGTTTGACCAACAGGGCCCATATTCGATAGGGTTCTTCTTTTCAGTGCCCTCAGGCCATATTCCAAATTTGAAAGTTTTATTTTAACTCTAGCGATAGTTATCGCCTCGACAAAGGAAAAACGTTTTTCTCATCAACAAAGTTAGAAACAAAATGACAATGGCAAATAACGTTTTACGTTTTGCGCTCTGAACTAGAAAAGTGGGAGTGAAGCAATTTTTCTTGTGTTCAATTTAAGACCGAATACAACGGCTTCATTGCTGCTTTTAGTTATGCCTTGTTTGAAAATAGTGTGGCATCCAAGTCTTGTATCAAACGGTTTCCAGGCGTGTTTCGAAATGTCTAGTGAGTCATCTCATGTTTTAGGGAAGCAAACGAAACTTCTTGAAACCAGTTACGCAAGTGATTCATGACGTAGTTGTAAATGGTGCGCTTGATTAATACAATAGCGCTAACCTGTCTCCGTGCTACGACATGCATCATAAAGCATGTGTTTTTGTACTCTGTTTACATAAGAAAAGTTAAATCTGTCTTAATTCTATTTGATCGGGAGTTGATGACGTTCGGATTCGATTTTTGTTCGTCTAAATCTAGCCACGCGTTGGAGAAGAAAACCAGACCATTTCACAATGTCAACCGCGTCAATGTCAATGTAGCGGAAGCGATATCATCTTTATAATCTCAAATAAAAATTATGCACGGGGTGCATGTTTCAAAAATGATCAAATAAAAAAGATCTACCAAAATCCATGATCCAAAAAGTCCACATTTAAGACGACTTAAGTTAACTAATTGACCATTTAACTAGTAAAGAATACCGAATTACTCATTGGTTCAATGAGCAAAAATGATCAGCGCAACGAGCTCTATCGAAATATGAATTTAAAAAATTCCATCATTTAAAATTGACCATTGAACTAGTAAAGAATACCGAATTACTCATTGGTTCAATGAGCAAAAATGATCAGCGCAACGAGCTCTATCGAAATATGAATTTAAAAAATTCCATCATTTACGAAGTACAACAGTTAACTTTAATTGCTCAATTGACTTTTTAACATTACAACTTAAAAACTTGAAACTACGTTTTTCACAACCTTGTAACATGACGATTGTACCCTGAAAGTTTCTGCCAAATCCGTTTAACAGTTCTGGAAATATGCGGCGAATACACAGACAGACGGACAGAAATGACGATTTTATAAAGCAGCTTTCGCTACTTAATAAATGCGGCCTTGTGTTGTATGTTGTATTACTTTATGTTAGGTATTTGCTTGCTCTTAAATTTCTGTTTAAATTGCTCCCTAAAATGGCCAGGAAATGTCATACTCTCCACAAACTAACTTTATTTTTATGAGAAAATTCTAAAGGTTTTGAGAATTTCTCGGGGGAGATTTTTACCTTGGCTTCGTCACATTTCCAGAGGAAGAGGAACCCCCAAAATACCGCCTATATTTTAATGCTATGCCGTGTGCGATGCAAGAAAACAATACGACGACCTCATCGTAAGTCCGGGAAATTAGCGTTGCCAACAACATATTGTGTTCAACCGTAACAAAAACCCTTTTACGATTCCCTACTTCCTGAATATTACTTGACAGTTAGCGAATGTGTAGGTATGGATATATACTTAGCATGTTGACCGTACTGCTCAAGGAATTGGCGAATAAATCTAATAAATATCTCATACCGATTTCATCGAATGCTCTCCCAGAATTTTGCCAAAAATCCTGCAAAATTCTAATCATATACATGGGTTTGTTTGCTGAGAACGCGTAACACAAATTAGGACTTTAAAAAAGTAGAAAAATTATAATAAACTATCGTGAGACGATTTCGACGTTATTGGAAGCCTTTTCAGGATTCCCACCGATTTGTTAATCGCAATATTAATCTAACGAGACAGTTAGCAAGTTTTTAACCATAACTAAATAATACAAGTTGCAAGTAACAGATTCAAATGTCAGCTTTTATAGATGTTACGGTTCAACAGCGGAAATGAAGGGATTTGACATGCATTCATTGTATTTTGAGGATATTGTACCACTAGTTAGTAAACATTTCATCTTCTGTCAAGTCGAACAAAGAGCTATGAATAGGTGGCTGGATAAAAGCGCGAGTGAAGAAAACAAAAATGTGATCATTATTATATCGTGTTTCCAAAGTAGCACTCGTTTTACTTTACTTTGTACATGAATGTAGAAAGTGCATCACTCACTCCATTTTTTCATCATCTGCAGTTGTGATAGACAACATCGAGCTATACATTTGACATGGTTACAACAAACAATAACCACCAACGAAGAAACATGAAAATAGAGAAGTTGTTCTTTACACAGTTTTTCTCCGGTTGAGTTGCCTCCCTACAGTGGCAACCAGTTCGGTCCTTTCCACACACCGAGAATATAATGCCGAAAAACAAAACAAAAACTTGATGTTTTGTGGTCGCCTCATAGCTAGAAATACAATTCTTTGGAAAGAAAAATGCTAGCTTTGAATGTGTATCATGGAGCTAGGCGAACGAAACAAAATTTTAACATTTTTCAAGCAGGAAGATATTGTATATTTTTTGTAATTATTTGACACGCTTTCTGGAGATACAAATAATACTACAGAAGTTATAACAAGTATCAAACAAGACAAGAGCTTGAAGCCTTTTTCTGATTATTAGCATTTACCACGATCCTTACAAACATGGTTAAGGACCTATAGGAAAACGAGGGATTTGGTGTTTGTTTAGTCATAAAGTCTGCTGGACTGGAAAAGTTAGCAGCGTCTCTATCCTGATAAGAAATAAAAATCTGAGGTTGTTATGGAAAAGCTGAAGGTTGAACGAGCGTCCCATAAAACAAATCTCGTAACATTTTAGTATTATGATAACAACTCGTCTTAAGATGGAAAGGAAGTCGTAGTCATCTTCGTTCTCAGATTTTGCTCAGAAAAAAATAATGAGAAAGTGGCTACACTTTCTTCCGTTAACGGTGCCCACACCAACCAGCCAGACTGAAATAATGCAATAATACATAAAGACTGGTCGGTATAAAATTCCATGACAAATCTTTCCTTGAATAGACAACATTCTGGTTTCCACTGTTTTTCTGTTACTTCACTGTCACCCAATTAATTAAAGAGTGTCTTCGCATGACGACAATGTAATTTAAAATCGAGATGAATAAAAGCTGTAAAGCTGAGAATAGCTCTTGCTCAGTTATGTATAAAGTATCGTCAAAAAGTAAGGTAAAGTCTGTAGGAAGTTGTAAGTTAGTGTCGACATTTTAATTTACTTTTTCCTATTAATTTGTAAGTCCAACCATGTGACAAACTAAGGATGCCATCAGTAGGATGAGTTAGTAATCAAAACATTATATCCAGGTTTTAATTGTTATATAGAGTAATTCTGGTTTGACGAAACTTTCTTCTTGCTAGAAATATGAAATTGACAGAAAAGATTTTAGTTAGTAGTATAATGTATTGAGATCCATGATGCAACATTTCAGTCGGTGTATGGCACTGCATTTAGAAAATATTTTCGATAGCCTAGCCTCCCACACTGCACAATCTGATAAGTCCGCTTGTCGACTGTTGACGCGTTTAATGGGCAGTGTAGATTTAATAAATCGACCATGAGCCACCGTCATCCATTATTCATTATCACGAAATCTTTAATCATCATCAAACTTTTTAATATTTCAAGCGAGAAAATCAAATGCATCATAAAATTTACTTTCTTTCCATTTCATTTCATCTGATTTCATTTCGTCATGCTATATATGCAATCAACAGAACTTTTTATGGCTTCCGTGTACACCATTTCTTGGACTTGGTGTGAATTCTAATCAATCCAACTCTATCATCGTGGTTGATACTAGTACTAGTCAATAAAGCTATGCTGCAGTGCTACGATTGCTTTTTAAGCAATGTACAGTTTCTAATGGATTTTTGTTTTGGACATTAGGGACAGATCACTGAAAAAATGCAATGTTAGTGTTACACTATCATTTAAGTATTCTGTCACTGGTTTCAAGACAGAGAAACAATTAAGCACCTAAATGATTAGCTTAGGTATCTTACGAAAATTCACAAATTAAACGCTGTTAGTCAATATTATTTATGCGGAACTATGTATGGAGTTCTTTTTGCAAATGGTTTCCAAATACGTTGTCGTTTCAAGGCCGGAGCACAATCTCTACCGTTTGAACCTTGACAATCTTTTAAAAACAAATATTTAGTTTCGGTAAGCAGAGATTACAAAGTAGAGGAATTCCTTTCAATTTTCAAGCGGGGTGCTGCCAACATCCTGGATTCCAGTCAGTGGTGTGTATAAGAGTTACTTTTCTTCAATTGTCCAAAATATTCACCCTTTTCAAGAAGTGAATGGTTTAATTCATAAAATACTTATGTAACCCAAGGTGTGTCACAAAATTAAATGAAAAGTTGGGGATTTCAGTTACCCACCGCGTGAATGTTTATCGAAAAATCTGTCAGAAGCAAGTAAATTTTTTACCCAGTTGGGATTTTCTACTTAAACAGTGAACAAGCTGGGAAGAAAGTGTATATGAAATGAGAACTGTTTTGGTATCCGTATTGCGTGTATTGAAGTGATATCTAGTTATCTTACATATGAATGATGACTCTGATCGTTGAACTGATTACGGCACCCTTCTTGGTGAACCACACACGCACTCGCTACGCAAACTGCGTACCATGTCATTCATCACTCCAATCTCGCGTTGTAGCAATTGCCTAGTGAAGGACACTAGGAAACAGGGAAACTCGCTTCCGCTTCTCAACAGAAACCGCCACTTATGCTAGCGTTTCTATTTTTAGGCTTGACAAGTAAAGTATAATAAAACAAAATTTTGCAAAACGTAGCATGTGCAAAAAACGCGTTGAGGATTTGTGGGTGATATTTGTTATTCTGTTGATTTTTAAGTTGCTGATGGATTTATTGTGTCCGTGTATTGGCTGTGGATATTATGAAACATATAATATGATGTAATACCGTTCATTTACCCCCATTTTCCCATAAAAATAATTTGAAAACATTGTGGATTGAGTTCCCATGTTCATCAGATCTCCACATTAAAAAAATTTCCAAGCGGACACGGAAATATATTATGTCACCTCTCTCGTCGGATAAATCCTACTTTACATTTGTTCCATTTAACTTTGTATGTAGCTTATTATATGCAATATAGTGTTGCTTACTTTGACAGATTTAACTATATACGTGTTGTTTCTACGTCAAAACTCCATTCAATCATTCTCTCATTCATCCAGTCAACATATTTGAGTAGACATGAAGTTTAGAACTATCCTAATGACTTATTGAGTAGGTGTATGATTTTTCTTTCGATAAAAGTCGTTATGAGAAACATTCCGAGTACACTGTAAAATGTGTTGAAAAAGTAGAGACGCTGGATGCTTGTGACAAATTCAACATTTCGTGTTAGGCTTTACTAAACGATAAAGAAGCTGATAACTCAAATCTTACTGATTTTGTACACATAAATAACTTTCATTCTGCAGTTCAAGTTCACAGACTCATTGGCGTACATTGTTGAAATGACTGTTCCACTGGATTGAAAATAATCTCTTGAGTGATTCACAAAAGTTAATGTTGCACTCCTTGCAAATGACAGTAAATATTTCGTTTGGTGTATTGCAGCGTTGATGGTTCAATCAGATTAAACATGCAACTAAGCAACTCACGTTACAATATTGCAGTCGACTATTTACACGTGTTGTGTTCTATAATGACACATCCGATGCCAAATTCGAAGTGCATTTGCTTTGCAATGTAACGCGCGAAAATAAGCTCACTACTTACTATGAGAAGAGAAATCTTTGGAATTTGTGAGCAAGTGATGACAAAATTCATGAATAGTATATTAATGTTGCAGCCATTAATTTGTGATTTGTATCGTGTCTAATTTTCACGTTCTAGATTTTTAAATGCATTTGAGATAATCGTTCCGTATTCCGAACGAATCCAGTTGCTCTGTCATCTTTCTTTCAATGGGATACCTACGCTCACTACACACGAGAAAATGTTCAAGTGAATGTTCCATCACCTGCTACAAGACATTTTAGTCTTTGGAACCAGAATATCTAAACACTTCAGGAGAAATGCCTTCTAGTCAAACGCATACCGTCCTACAGAATAAATTGACGGAACAATTGGAAGTACGGGCACACTAGGCTCAAGTTTATAATATAAGCGTCAGCAGTACAATACTGTAATATATCCAATTACCCAAACTCTTGTGAGAGTAACCAGTCATTACAGACAGGTCTTTGGATGAGCCAACCGTCAAAATCTAGGAAAAAGGATGAGAAACAGTGTCAAATTAGTGTTTCTAATGACCTGCAATTTATCTGTGACCTTAGTTGGCCAAACAGAGGCAGTTTTGCCACGGGAAATCTCTCACAATATTTTCATCTCTATTACTAGGAGTAGGAGAGAAACATGAGCTGGATTAAACTCATAGAAACTCATCGAGATACTCAATGGAATGTGTGCTGTATCTGAGTCCGTACAATTTTATTGTCGTATCAATTGTTATTATTATGATTTATTGTGTCAACTTGACATAATAAGGGCAAATCATTCGCCCTGTGGTGGTGTCAGTTTGATGAATGGTTTAAAACCCGTAGGACGGGTCAAACCTTACTCCTATTAAATTCGAGCTCTCCAGGCTTGCGGTTGAGATAATACTCTACTCAAGATACAAAATCCATGGATATTACAAGGTGAGCAAGCGCAAAATTAGACTGCTCTGATTTACGATCTTCGCTGCATAAGATAAGATTTAAATTCATTTCAGTGTGAACATTATTAATTCGTCATAATAGTGCATTAGGATTGTTCATTCAAAAACAAAAGAATAGGAATCTACATCATTGATGCTGTATTCCATGCAAACTTCTCTTGGTTTTCTTTTCTTTTCGAAACTTTTAAAAGTTGTTACATTTTAAACAATTTTGTTTCCCCTTCAAGTGTATTTCATTTTAATAGAACTGGTTTTCATTAAATTTGTATTTCTCCTAAATCAAAAATTTATGCACATAAAGTAGCCTCTTTTTAGCGCATTGGACCATATACGTATGGCCACTGCAACCGAAAGATATAACTCTTGAATGGAATAGGGAGTTTATCAGGAACGAATATCTAGCGTTAAAGAGTGATGCTAACTTAATGCACTAAAACTGCATTTTGTCTACAGAAGTGTTGCCATGTAGCAATTTTTGGCATTTACCGAGCCGCACAAAATCAGGAAATCAGTAATAGTAACGTATGTAATATCACTGCAACTGCGTCGTAATAATCAGGAAACATTTTTAATACGTACTCACTCATCAACAATTCGCATTATATCAATTTGTGCCAATAACCAGTTTTTGGACATTAAAAAGGGAAAACTTTCTCCAAAATATACGGCGGCACGGAAAAAGCCCTTAACGCACATGATAGTTCCTCGACCGAAACAGTTGAAGCTTTCAAAACTTTTGTATAATAGGAAACATGCAAATAATACGAACGCTTGTCTTAATTCAACGAATCTCTTCAATGAATGGTTACAAGAGTAAAAAGGAATGTAAACATGGAACTGAAACGCTCTAACCCAGACGGGCAACTTGAAATCTGTCATAAAAACCTCTAATAATCGAGTAACATTATCGGTGCGCTATTCCTTATGATTGGTAAAACCTGATGATCTGGCCAAAGGTGGCACCTATCGTATACCTTCATAAATGATGCCGTCGTCCCAATATTGCCTTGCTGAAGGCCTTTCCAATGATGCGGAACCAATCAAGTAAAAATTAAGCGAAATGCTGGAACTTTCCTGATCCTACTGTGCCTTGAAGCTGTTCTTCAATACGGATTTGCATTAGCCAGTCATTGTCGCAAACTAAAGTGAAAATCCGAGGATGGAAATAGTTTTTTGTAAAGTGTTTACACACACATACAAAAATCAATGTCGTAACATGCTTTCTTGCTTGTCAAATAGGTTTCCAGTAACACCTTTGCTGTGCTCATTTAGGGACGAGCAACGAGGGTTTGTGACCGAGCATTTTATATGTATGCTTCATGGACGTCGATAGGTTTTTCTGGTAATGCAGATATGGAAACGTTAAATCTTACACGTGAATTTTGACCGTTCACCTTGAATGTATAAACGTGTGATGTTTGTAGACCTTGACATACACAATGAAATTCTTTGAACACTCACAATCAAACTGTGAAAGTTGGCTGTAAGTTTCACTAAATAGGTTATGTTTATGTAAGCAGTTACGTGCCAAACTATCTTTTAGGTGAGCCGGAAAGAAACATTTCTGATAAGTGGATATTTTAGCATTTTGAAATTTATTTCCGAACACAATCTGTTGTACATATACCTATCCTTCCATTTGTAGTTTATAACTCTCGAAGTGAGAAACCCATGATAAGTGGCTAGTACAAAAATCCATCGTTGAGCTGCTGTTAGATATATATTCTTATATGTATGCAGTATGTATGCATATTCATACATATTCCATCATCTAGCTAGATATATTCCCAATGCTCCAACCAAAGAGTCGTTATTTACGAGATGAATGTCAGTTTGGTAGACATCATATAGTGCTGAGCTTACTATCTTTTAAGTGAGGACTTCCGAAAAATGTAATAGTAATAACTATCAAAGGTGTTGGTATAGTGGAGGGTACATAAAAACTCCCGAAAACGTAACCTTTCTACCATAATGTATGATGTTGGCAATATATTATGGAAGGAACGAAAACTGAAGTGAACTGCTGGTTTCGTTAAAGTTTATTTGATGCATCACTTCAATCCATTGTAGTGGCATGTTCACATTTTCGTGTTGTTATTAACTATGGCCAATCAAGCAAATCGTTCTTTTGTAGTGTGTTTTGACACTCTCATACTGCTCCTTTTGATATTAGCCCTCCACCCACCCATTCTACCTTTCCAAGTTTTCCTCCACAGAAAAATCCCATTATCATGCACGCATTCATTCATGTTGAACATAGGAGAAACGCAATAAACGTGTAACACTCCAAAACATTAATATTGCTTTCCAAACTTTATCTTCTTTGTACTTCCAACGAGAAGAAAAATTGTACTGCATATCAGCATTATCGCCGCAATACATGGTCAAATTTTCATAATTATTTTGAAAAAAGTTTGATTCTACAATCAATCCCAAATGAGATTTTAAAAAACAGTTTTGTCCGTCAATTCTGTCAACTGGATATCATTCTATATAGTAAATACTAATTTTAGGCATCCTTTAAGCCATTGCATATTGCTTCCACATTTAGGAGCAAGGTTAATGTGATAGAACCCATTTTTCATCTGTCTTTCCTGTTGTAACCAGGTTTTCGTTTGTATTTGACTGGATTAATGAGATATTTTGACAAACATGCCAAAATAAACGATAAATGCCCGCCGTTTTTGAGAGGGGATAGCATGAATTAGATCCGAACGGATTCCATCCGCATCCATTTCTCAATGCAGTTGCTACCAGGGAAAAATGATGATAACGGAGTACAGGAAGTATGTGTCTTTGAGTTGGAAGCTTTACTAATACCTGGTATGATTTCTATTGAGAAATTATAATCGAAGGCTGTTCCCATTTTAGGCAGTGACGATTTTTGTACATAGCAGTGTGTTTTTTTGTATAGAATTATGAGATTCTGAGTTAGAACGGTTTACATTAAGCTGGCAACGGATGTTCGCAAAGAAGATTTACGATGCTATTTTATGCTGATAGAATGGATTCCATTTTTTTCTGCAAAATCATATCAGTTTCGAGCATGAGAATGGGCGGCAACACAACGACAAAAAAGAATGTTCTCAATCGCACATTTTTATTGCTTTGTTATGACTCAGTCGATGACTGAGCTGAAAACAGTTTCAGCACTACAAAAACTCATTTCAAAGATTTGTTCTTTTATTAGCACCCATGAAATCAATACGTTTGTTGTTACAACTAAGAAAACGTTTGTTTTTCATTCAACATTGCTACAAATGTTCGTTTAGACCAAGTACATTATGTCGTATCAATAACGGTATACGATTTGTTACTGTTACTCAAAAAACGGATTTTACTCATGCATCAATGGCTAGACATCGCACTGATTCAAAACTGGACTATTTTAATTGTACGTGCAGTGTATTCACAAATATAAAATAATCAAACGGTTCCCGAACTCGAAACAGCTTGTCAGGAGATTTGGTACCGAAAAAAGTGTTGCAAAAATGTCAAAAATACTTCATTTAACAAAAACAATTTTTTTTTGATGAAGGTGACATAGAAACTGATGGTTTGCATGCAGTCACATTGCTTGTATTATCGATTAATACACTTATAA
This sequence comes from Salina celebensis, assembly GCA_036561885.1. Taxonomy (NCBI): domain Eukaryota; kingdom Metazoa; phylum Arthropoda; class Collembola; order Entomobryomorpha; family Paronellidae; genus Salina; species Salina celebensis. Next base: position 19,088 of record JAAXOA010000320.1, read on the forward strand.
GTAACAGAAATGAGCGGTGGTTATTACAAACCAAACACNATGAAGGTGACATAGAAACTGATGGTTTGCATGCAGTCACATTGCTTGTATTATCGATTAATACACTTATAAGTAACAGAAATGAGCGGTGGTTATTACAAACCAAACACTAAAGACAGTGCTATGAAACTAACAAGAATGTAGTAATTACAAGCGCACCTTGTTTTGTTTGCTTATAGAAAACTTGGGACGACTATGAAGCGGCCACTTCCTTGTGACACAAGTTCCGGGATAACGATGGAGAAACGACCATGTGTGAGGATTACGACTTTATTGAAGCTAAGCCCTGGGTTGGTTTTTGCAGTATTGATGCTGCAAATTTCACTGACGCATTCCCTGGAAATATCAGTTAACGAAGACATAGATCCTTGCGATTTTCTGGGCTCCATCAATCCTCCAGGCTATTGTTACTGCACTCCTTTGGAGATGGAGAAGGCTGAAACTGTTCGGTGTGGTTTCCACAAGGTTCCCGCAGAAAATGACTGGCGAGCAATAGCTCGTCTTCGTGCGACCCCCTATTTCGAAATTTTTAGCCGTGGATTCTCGCTACCACAACTTCCACCGAATTATGTTTTCTCAGGAATGACCAGCCTACATTCCTTTCAGGTGAAAGGAGCTTCATTTTTAGAAATATCCCCCGATGCATTTGGAAATTCTTCAGGAATTACTGAAATCGATATGCCAATAAACAACATTCGTTCCCTGGCTCCTTTTTCATTTTCCAATCTTCCAAATCTCACTGTCATCAAACTGAATTATAACAACCTGACCGAAATCCAACGCGATGTGTTTGTAAATTTGCCACAACTTCGTGAACTGCAATTAGATCACAACAGCATCATATCTCTCCACGACTACGCCCTTAAAGATCTGAAGAATTTGGCGGAGCTGACTCTGAAGGACAACCAAATCTTTGTAATTACCAGGGAAGTGTTTTCAGGGCTCAACAAGATGAAAAATTTAGATCTACGCGGTAACTCCTTGGAATACATTGGTGACCACGTGTTTGCTGAAATGCCCAATCTTCAAGATCTCCATCTCAGCAATAACAGCATAAAATCAATCAGCCCAGATGCATTTGCCGGTCTCGCCAAACTAGGTCGACTGAACCTCCGTGACAACAAGCTGGTGCAACTTCAGCCTCACACATTTGCCCGTTTGGAAATGCTCTACTTCCTTGATTTGAGAAACAATGAGCTGGAATCATTACACTTGTCTGTTTTCGGTCGCACCTATATGAATTTGAAAAATGAAACAATGCAGTTACAAATCGACGGTATGCAAAATTTATTTAGTACGCAAAGTACAATTATTGATTTGAAAGTACTCTACTAATTGCTTTCGTTTTTGTCGTACTTTATAGGAAACAGATTTGTCTGCGACTGTCATATTGTCTGGATTAAAACTCTGCATGCTGAAACGAAAAGTATTTACGTGACTGAACAGATTAACCGTGTAACTTGCAATCAATTTGAGCGAGCAAGCAAGCAACATACCGCCGTTGGCCCACAATCTCCTCATACTGTAGATGAAAAGGTCCGAAATGAGTTCCATGAAGAAAGTACGACCTTCAAAAGCGAGGTTAATGTGTTAAACTTGACAGAGACAGATCTAAACTGCCAAAAACACGCATCAGATAGTCACACATTACATAGGACGTCTTATGAAACTAGTCTGCATAATCACAATGCTCCGAATACGAACTTGGGCCGGGATAGTGTACACACAGAGTTTCACCATGACAACCACCTCGGCAGCTTATCATCCACTGACTACTCGGATAACAATTCAGGTCTTCACCAACCATGTGTCAAGCTTAAAAGAACCGCAAGCTACGGCAGCCCTGGAGAGCAATGACGTTGGGAGAAGCGCTCCTCACCGTAATTTGGCTAGCGACAAAATGGATGGATCTAAGAAAAGTTCGGTGAATCCAGAAGGCTCCTCAGTGGGGGCTAAAGCTTCCAGCTGTGATTTTAAATTTGTTTTAGGTGTTTTGATTTTTACAGCCTTTCTCTCAAGTTGAATGATGAACTAGACCAGTTCAAAGACGGTGTTGTTTAGGAAGTAAGTTAACGACTTTTAGTACTACTTTTAAAGTTCCAATGAAATTGTAGAAAAAACTTAATGAAGAAATGGAAACTACACTGCCTTAACCTTACTTTTAATTGCCTTCCTTTTGTGCTTTCGCCATAGATGTTTTTACCAAAATCTTTAAAAAGAATGAAAAAAGCTGTCACTGCTGCCAGTAGGCTTTAATTTTTTAACTTAAGCTGAAGATAATATTTATCTTCTGTGATTACTACTACAGTCAAGTCCTCAATGGAAACCAGTTTTCACTACGTTTTGGTTCTCAAACAATTTTTAAAAAGTTAAAATGAAACTATGAGAGAGACTGAATTGAAATTACGAGCATGTCGTCCAACTTTGATAATACAAATTGAGCAAGGGTTGGAAGAGAAAAATATGAATTGCAAATTTAGTCTTGACGTCTCCGATGGTTATACTATGTAATTATTACTTTATTTTTATTTTCTATTCAAGTTTACACAAGTGTAGTTACGTGTTCATTGTTATTATTTTGCCCAAGTTTGTATTATTAACTTAAATGGATGCAATCACAAATAGGAGAAAGCATCATGTGAAAGTTGTGTACCTTAGCTTATATTACGTACTCAAGGTGAGTAGTCGTAGCAAGACAAGCGTTGGCTAGCTACTAAATGTTAAATGTTCAGCACTTATAATTGTATAAAAATTTGTTATGGATTGAAAAAAAAACGAACGATCGTGTTTGGAGCCAAGACAGCTAGTGTAGTTTAAATGTCGCTATCATGTTTACGTTCTTTTTGTTACTTTTAAGTATTCAAGTCTGAAATATGAAAGAAAAATCAGCAGAATATAATTTTCTTGACTGGATCATAATAATTATTCAAGTTCATGTATTATCCATGTATATAATTATATACGTCACACTGTCATGTCACCCAAAAATGTATATGTATTTGTTTAAATAAAAGGTAGAATATACTGTACTGAAAGGAAGACACCGTTGACATATTTTGTTATTCATAAATAAACAAGTAAACTTGAGTTTTCTGAGTTAAAACTGAAATTCATATCTAAGACATCAGTAACAGCCAACCGGTATCATGGCTCGTGAAAAAAGCACTGTACAACGATAATTGCAGGAAAAAGGAAGGTTAGTTATTTACAATATTCAATATAGCCAATGTAGAACCAGAAAGTTTTGAAGAAAAATGTACGTCATCGTTTCAAAAGCGTTGCACGTGAACAATTTTAGGTTGGATTCATTAAAAGCAATTTAAACGTACCTTGTGTTCGGTAACGATGACAATTAATATCGCGAACGGTAAGTAAGAAAGAATGATTGCCAACCATTTATGTCAACCTGCCGTGCTATAGTATCTTTAATCATCAACGTGTCAGTATTGAGCGTTAAACCTGAATGCCTGTATTGTGCCTTGGAATGGATGATGATTATGATGAAATACAATAGCATCAATGTCTGTCTCAAAACAGAAAAAGTGACGAAATAGCGTGGCCATCCAGTATTGAGGAACTGTAGTTAGAGCTAGGAAACTCAGCAGAACAACGCTGCCAGAATGAGTGGTGGCAAAATTTTCTTGAAAAAATTGGACATTGTGTACTTTTCAATTTTATGCGGAGCGTTAGTAGGATTTGGTGAAATTCAAGGTTTTCCTAAGACTGCGACAAAGTCAATAGAATCATCGTCTTCTCTTGCTTACAGGAAATTAAGTGAAAGTAGTGTATATTTGTTTTTACACGATTTGGTAAATCAAAACAGACAAGTTAACGCGAAACTACGCACAGTTTCAGTACCACCTCCGAAAACAAAAGACACCACCAAAATAAATTCTTCTAAGCTTCATACCGAGGCAAGGATTCATGAAAGCACAAAACTAAACATTACATACGACAAACTCACTTTATCCAGCGTAAATACCAGTGTAGAAACAATGATTGTCTTGTTTCGGGATTTCATCATTGATTACGTAATAAAAAAAGACTGGAGGAATGCATATTTCGTGGTTCCTAAAACGGTGGGACTTAGCCAGTGTCAACATTTCACAGTTCCGTTATTCTTGTCGAAGGCTGCAATAAGCGTGAATTGTTCTGACGAATCAATACTAAATAGCATAATTAAAACGGAAAGCAATCATAACATCATCTTCGCTGATTTCCTCCATCCTGCCGGGGACTTTTTACACAAAAAAATACTTATAGATTATAGTTCACAAAGAAAAATCATCTTCCTGACAGCAAACAATAGAAAAAGTGAACAAATTGCAGAAAGTATTCAGCCGAAAATCTTATCCAATTATAAGTGGACTCTGGTACACCTTCGTCTGATAAACGTAACCAACACGTTCATTGACATTTACAAAGTGATACGGCTTTGCTACCTCTGCGATTCCAATATCCCAGTGGGTAGGTACCTGGGATATGAAAAAAGGCTTACACATAGATCCCAGCAGAAATGCCGGACTTGCAAGTTTCCATGGGCGAACGCTGAGAATTACAGCAATCAATGTATGACAAAGTTGATGGTAACTTTTTATAACAATATTTAAATACGATAATTAAAACGTGTTATTTCAAACAAGGTAGACTCCTCCTATTTCATATTTAACGCGTCCAATTATGACCTCTTTTGGAGGGATGTCGATTAAGGCCTCTGGCTATTTGCCTGATTTGCTGGACATTATGAGTATCATTCTAGACTTCAGGTGAAAGTGCTACAGTTATAGTTTAGTTAGTTTATGTAAGTAATTTTTAACTAAATGTTTCTCTCATTTTTTGTTAGATGTTTTGTTGTGACTCCGATTGATGGTAAATTCGGGAACAAAGAAGACTCAGGCAATTGGACTGGAATGGTAGGTATGTTGCAGCACAAACAAGCCGATGTGGCTATCTCGTCGTTTAGTTATACATTCACGAGAAAGTTGGCAATGGACTTTTCCCCGCCTGTCGAGTATAGTTCGGTATTTAAAAAAATAACGTCATTCATATTTCAAAATATACTGGAAGAGAAAACCATTCAAATTACATTACAGACACGGCTACTTATACGGAGGGATTGGAAATCTGCTGAATTAAAGTTGAATGCGTATCTCCAACCTTTTGAATGGAAAGTTTGGCTCACTATTGTAGTATTGATAGGCACCGGGACAATGACACTTATAGTTTTCGCCAGCTTTGAGCTCTTTCGAGCAACACCAGCCGAATCCTTTTGGATACTTTCAACCTGCTTTCTCCTTCAAGGTTAAACACACAATTACCATTTAAATGAATAAAGGTCTCCAAAATGTGATCTTTTACATGCAATTTAATGCAATTGCCTGATTAAATTCTGATAGGACAGGATGAACATTCGGTCATTCAAGCAACGCCATTTAGAATTGCCAGTGGGACCTTTTGGTTGCTATCTGTGTTCATATTTGCGTGCTACACAGCTCGGCTTACTTCATTTCTTGCAGGGGACAGTGACAAACTCCCAGTCAATGATTTGAGCGAGGCAGTAAAAAGTGGAACATGGAAAATTGGTTTTACCAGAGGGTCTCCGTACATTGAGAAGGTTAAGGTAAACAATTCTCACTCAGCTAACAACTTTTCGGCTCATCTCTCTAATATCAAAACAAAATGTCAGCGATTATGAATTTAATATAGGAATCAAAGGCAGCAGATATGGCTATGCTTTGGAAACGACTTCAAGGTGACCCTTCTGTACTTGTGTCGGGCTTCCAGGAAGGAATTGCGAAAGTATTTCAGGAGAGATACATATACTTCACTAGTGAACTTATTCCGACGTTCATGGTTAAAGGCAATTGCTCGTATGCTTGGTTACCTACAAAATACTTTCCTGGCTTCGGCTACATGGGCTATCAACGAGGCTTGCCATATGCATCCACAATATCACACATGTGAACAATTTTGATTTATTCATTCAATCTAAGACAATCACCAAAATATTTATTTACTTATTTCTGTTTTTATAGGGTTTCCAAAATAAGAGAAACAGGTCTGATGAAAAGAACGTTTAAGAAATGGTGGGGAACAACTTCATCATGCAGTGGTCTAACCGGGAGTGACCCTTATACTACAATTAGCATGCTTGAGGCGGGCTCGGCCTTTATAATATTATTATTCGGTGCTTGTCTTGCCATATTGATTGGGATGCTTGAATATTTATTAACCGCTAAGCGGGAGAACTGGCAAACCAGTGTTAAGTTAGCCCTCCCTGGTCAAGAATTTCCGGTTCTTCTTTATGTAAAAGATGATAGTAACAATCGAATCTAATTTAATAATGATTATACAATGTCGCAGAATTTATTATTCAAGCTTGTACTTCAAGTTATCTTGGCAGTTTCACAGTAAAACTTTAAATTTTTAGTTCATCGTGATGCTTAAATGAACGGTTAAAAATTAAATCAAGTACATAAAAATGGAAGAACATGAACAATAATTAAAAATCACTCCTGAGTGCATGCTTTGTACTTTTATGAAGACATAAGGTTTAATACATTGTAATTTGTTTTTGAAGTAAAAATTTCACAGCTTAAGTTTCTTTTCTCTTGGTCTTTTCTTGTTCCGCGAAGAATTATCTTCATCCGACCCGTTGGAACTGCTATCATCTAGTGAGACTTGAGAAGGATTGAAGTCGTTAGGTGACCCAGCAGAATTTCTTTTTACTTGACGTGCAAACATAGAAGCTATCATGTTGGGTTTAGGAGATTTCTTATCGACCCTGTTAGTCTTTCTTGAAAATATGTTTAAAGGTGTGGACGGTAATTTAAAGTCTGACGACTTATTTAGTATATTTGATCCTTGAGGACTCTCTGTCAAACTAGAAGGTCCCTTAGTTTCTCCCAAATGTATAATATCATCGTCATCAGAAGCCAAAGTGCTGCTGACGCTGTTGGCAAAAGGCAGAACTGCGCTGGAAGAGTTTTCCTTCTCAAATCTTGAATTGTTTTGACCGTTCATACCAAACGCTCCAGTGACCAAATAATTTCCCGACATTTCCTTATCTGGGCAAGTGGATCCAGAACTGAATACGTCGTTTTGAGATGATAGTTGATTCTCCGAGTTCATCATTCCCTCGTAAAATCCCTTCAGAGCATTTTCAAGGGGACCCCAGCTGTTAAACTGCTGAACCTACAGTAATAAAGAAAGTCTAGCGTACATACCTAAAACTTCATAAATCGTTAATAACAACTGTGCAAAAATTACAGATGACCGAATCCACTTCG
>JAAXOA010000321.1:0-26395 GCA_036561885.1 Salina celebensis
ATTTACTAGTTTTACGTGTGTGACAAAGTTAAGGCCTAATTGTTGGTTTTTGTAAAGAGTTCTATAGACCTACCTTTCTCAATACCGTTTGCCCCGATTTGCGAACTGTGAACGGTGCGAGGGACGTAGTCCCATTGAGAATCTTAAGGCCACCATACGTAGAGGCTGACGATAAAGTAGTTGTCGGGTGACCAAGGAAAGTCCAGACACAATGGTTGACCGTCTGTGTCAAGGGCAAAAACTGGTCCGTATTGCAGGTACCTAACACACATGTCGTAATGTGTGTCCACTAACACGTGGGCACAACCCGGAATGTAAGACATTGCAAATAAAATTGCAACTAAAAACAATATTTGGTGTGAGTCCATTTTAATTTTTGTAAATTGGGAACTTTTTCTCCAAAAACTTTGTTAAATTTTCATGAGACAGATTGAGTTTAGGGTTGAAGAAAGAATGAAGTTTTGTCAAGACGACATTCCAAATTACGATTAACGATGACGTTTAAGAGTCGCTGTACTTTTAGAAGTGCGCGTGCCATGTGGCTTTTTCTAGTGGGATGTATGTCTAATTTAGTAAATTAGAGATATTGGGACTTGACAAAAACTGATATAGTCCATCCGTGAGTGTTGATTTTTTCAGATTAACGTTAGCGTCAACGCATTTACCCCAGTGAACTGGTAAGGTAACAGTTATTGATGATGGGCCCGTGTTTGTTTGTCCGCAAAGTCGTGGGGGTTGAAAGTAGTGATTGGTACTCGTGAAGTGAATCCTACAATTGCACGGTAACCTCACTTGACCACCATACCTGATGATGGAAAAGGAATCCACCCTCCTGAAGGGAGAACGCAAACTGGGCACACAAACTAGTCTTATTCGCCAACATTAAATACATGGGAGATCCAGGCTGCTGTTGAAAGCACTAATAAAACTACGAATTGTCGAAAAAGGGACAGGGACTTTAAAAAACCGCAGTGGAAGCACATTTTGCGAACAAAGTTTCGTGTGCATCAAATTGAATACCGAAATGTATAACGTAACGAGAATTTAATGATGTATCATAAGGTAGTTGGCATTAGAGGGGCCCGCAAGAATAAAAGTTGTACGCAGACAGACAAGTGGGTATTTGAAGCCCAAGCAAGGTAAAACCATACGAGTTTTTTTGCTTGGCCGAAAAAGATTTTTTTTCTTGAGAAGCGAGAGTCCCCTTATTAAAAGGTAGGGGGTTGCAACGAATATGTGTAGTTAACTTTGTGTAGTTAACTTTGTGTAGTTAACTTTGTGTAGTTAAGCTTGCAGAATGCTCGTTGCTTATAACTGATTGTTACGGAGATGTTTGTCCCAAAGATAGCTCTTAATCGCTGTTCTTGGGAAAAATAACCACAATTACCTTGTTGGCTGTTGTCAAGCTGGTTGGTTTCATCAATTACTCGAATGACCAGGTCAAATGCTTCCTTTCGAGGGGCGGGTTAGGATTCAGGTTGATCATTTGGCTCGTTTCGTATGTCAAATCCGATCAATCAGAGTGTTTCCTACGTTATGCAAGGGATGATTGGACGTAGCATATGGATAAGAAAAGGTAACGCGCAATTTTCCGCTCACAGCGGTTAGCTCCTCCAGTCAATTCACAGGACATAACGTGATATTCGTAAGCTTCAATACGCATCTGCAACAAACATGCATTATTATGCGTTTGTGTAGTACAGTAGTAGTGTATGGTTATAGCTATAGTGTAGAAATATATCACTGCCTATCGATTGCGCGCCGGCCGACTATAAATCGAAAGTGGGACAGATTCCCAACCACCGCCTTCAGGCCAACATACATAGTGGCTTACAACAAAATCCTCTTCGGGATGAAAATGGAAGTCAAAAGGAGTTCTATACAAACAAAGGTATGGATGCGACCGGTCCAGATTTCGAACGCATGCCGCATAATGTGTATTCACAAGTAAGTGCGCATACCCCAGAATGTAGGCCAAAGCTAATAGTATTCAAGGTAATCGCTGGGAGGTACACGGGCCAATCCGTTTTTTCAGTAAACGATATTATGGTCTCTTTACACTCCGAACGTGGCTTTCCGCTGGGCTGTCTGCCAAATGCGTATATGGGCTGGAGAAAATTGGGCTAGTACCTAATGCATCGATGTTGCTGGAGAAGTTCTGATCGGTTTTTCAGGGATATTGTCTGCTACTAGGTACTGGCTTATACTTGTACTTGGCTACTAGTACATGAATGTACATATATAATATCGTCCAGAAGAAACGATAATAGATCATAACATGTTGTTTTCTTTAAAGGACGAGCAATTTGCATGGGAACGGTCCAACGATCATAGTACGATCGAACAAAAGGTTAATCTATTTCTAGAGAAATTGTTAGACCTGATATTGAGGTTTATTGGTTTCCGCTCCATGCATTTAACACAAGATATTATATAGTCATTAACGATGTGATTCCAATGATATCGCAGAGCCCTGCGGTGAATATTATTTTCGATCTCAAGGAGACCTGCTTGAGTGGAATCAGGAAATACTCCTAATAGACATGGCATAATTTCACGCGGTTCCATTAATCTGTTCCTACTATTCCCTGTACAACGCAAATAGTTCCAGTTTCAGATTATTCATGCATAGTCTGAACTTTCGCAGAGGGCACCGTTGCCCTGTTGGAACTAGATCGGTCCAAGTTCGTAGATAACTACAACCACGTCGGTACACGAACTCGCTCTGCGTCTCCTATTTACTCGTGTATCTGCTTACATTGAATTTGAATTGAATGGTTCATTGAAAAAGCTATTAACAATGTAGTAAATAACTTCAATGTAATCCAGCTGGCATAACGACCAATAAACGGAAACCGGTTGCGGACCAAGCAATGAAATTAATAATAATACTTGAGCTATCATGAGGTTGGACCGATTTTTCCTCATTGGAATAAGGTACCTAAAATTTGAATGAGGTTTCTACTCGATGCTTAGGTATCAGGTATCATCAGACATGAAATTAATTCTTTTCCAGTAGTATAGGAAATAAATGAAAAATCATTGATTGTTCTAATCCAGCAGATTACTTCGCGTGTCGTCCAACTGGCGGCATTAGCAAGTAAACGGGAATATAATTGTGCAACTTCATATCAAAATACTTCTTGTTGTTTTTTTAGCAAGCTTCCCAATAACGCTCATCATCGCAGGTTTATTGGCAGATGCTGACGTTAAATGCCAGCCATCAGCTCTTTGACTAGAAACGAACCAGTTGTTTACATCTTTGTACCAACTAACTACACCATCGTTGATTCATTTCTAGTCACACAGCTCATTGCTGTCAGCATCTGCAAATAAACCTGCGTTGACGTTTGTCGGTGGGTACGGAACTCAAAAACAAAAAGAATTTGGTTGATATAAAGTTTCACATTATTTATGCGTTTCAATATATATACATTTATAACAAAATCTTGACCGTATCATATTTTCTTTCTCCCAAGGAATTGTAATTTTTATTGAAAGCATAATAGGCTGTGAAAGAATGGAACTTCTATGTGTAAGTGAGTGAGTATTGAGGTTGTAAATTAGAATGATCAAATTGACTCTTTTCGTAGCTAAAAGTAATTAATTTGCAAATCATTTTGTCCATGAAATTAGTGATTAGTATACCATGGTGATTTCGTGGTCAAATTTAATTGGTTTCTTCATGTTCAAATTTAGAAAAATTACATTATTGAAGTTAGGCAATATTGGTAGACAGTAAAAAAAATCATTTGTAAAACGATGCATAATGCGTGCTATTGCACAGTTTGTCTGTATTCTGTAACTTCTAAGAAGAAAACATGCCAACTTATCCCATTGTATGGAACAAAATTTGTATGCCAGTAAAATTAAAACATTCGATGGAGTATTCATTCGCCATTGTTAATATGGCTGTTGCGAGGGTAAGGAATAAAAAGTGCCTGGTAAGCGGTAAAAAATGCCCTCCGTTCGCGCTCTAATTTCCGTCGGAGTTAAAATTAAACTTTTAAATGTGGAATATAGTCTTATGTTGGTGAAAGTAAGAATCCTATTGAATATGGCTTCTGTGGCTCATGGCTTTCCACAGGCACCTGTAGTGCTCGAAAATACAAAATTTAAAAATAATTTTTTTGGGAAACGAAGCATACCAATGAATAGTTATTTTCAATGAAAAAAACCTCCGCCAAACGTCATCCCCCGGGAGTGGGTAGAGGTTTGTTTTAAAGATAACTGAAATTTATATTTAACTAAAACGTCTTTCTACAACTCTAATCAAGAAACATGAGAAGCTAAACTAACTTTGAAATGTTTTATTTTAGTCGGTTTTAAAGTTCAATCCCAACTAAAATCTATACTGTACATACATATATATAAAATGATCGTATATAATGCTTGATTTGTATGATATGACACTATGACACCAAGATTATTCTCTATGAATTAAAATATGTGATGTAATGCTTAAAGCGATCGTTATCAATTTAGATGATATTATTTTCTTTTAATCATTATATGGACTGTCAATTGTTATTTAGGTATGTTAGTTTTTTAAAATGCTATTACGAAGAATAAATATTTCGCAACTACAAGCTACCTGCGTAATGTCCGAACGCAAAATAGAATATATATTTGTACAATCGCCAAATCCATAAAATTGTATATTGTGTGCCCCATAATGCATCATGATGAAAAAATTGGGTCGGCATCTCAAAACAAATAGCCGTATGTATCTTAAACTCCTCATCAACATTATATCAGATGAAAGTATTCAATCTGGAGCGGTATTTGAACCAGACCGGACTGCCCGGTATGAACCCGAAGGAAAGAAGGTAAAAAATAGGAACAGTTACGAAAACTGGCATTTTCATATATATTTCACAAATTTTTATATCCATCAAGTCCTTGTAACTGTAAACCATGTTACATTACAAATAAAACATTGCAAGTTGTCAGTTATCTTTTTCACTGGAAGGAAGAAAAACCTTGCGCCGTTTTCTGCCCCAATAAGATCCTCCAAAATGTGCTGATTTCAGAATAACACTAGTCTTTCATTCACTACTACACCTTACAGAATGGTCATATTCATGTTAGCACTCATTATCTTTCTCATACTGTATTGGCTCAAGTCTATCAGTCATATTTCAATTCAGAATTTATTTTCAAGAACTCCCTAATTTACTATGTTGATAACTGAAGAGAAGTAATCAAATTAATATAACGAAAAATTTCAGAATAACAAAGATTTGAAATATTATGTTTTTCCCAGCTTGGCTTGTACTATTTAATTTTCATTTTGAGTCATGTTTATAAAAACCCATGTATATGTATGAAACTGAAAGATCATCATAGTGCCACAAGCTTGAAACTGACTAACTTGATTGAAAGGAGATACCAAGTCGATAACTGCATCACGTTTGAGTGGAGGACTGTGGACACAAACACAAAAAGGCTCGGCGTTGGAAAGAGTCATTATTGAAAATGGCACTCATTTTAGTACACAATGTTTAACATTGGATACAAGTCGGCATCTGAGAGAACTGATCAATGAGTATTTCAGTTTAATGAATCACATAATATTTTTACACAGTATGAATTAAATTCGTGAAAGCTCACGCTGCAGTATTTTACTTTTCACCATGCTGAAAAGTTGGAAGACAATTACAACCGCCAACGCCAATCCTAATAAAACGATTGGTTCCAAGTTCTGGGTGCCAAGGGATCAGAGGCGTACGAACGGTGGTGTGAAGTGGTACGCGGTACCACTGGGGTCGGGATTGGAAGGGCCCCGAAGGGGCCGGGACAAACCTTTGGAGTGTGCTTTACTTAGGAGACATCAAATGACAGATGGTTGGACATGAAAGTGAACCTCTACACAGTGCGTTGCTATCAGCCTATTTCATATGTGATTTATAATATACCAGTAACGGGGCCCGTCACAGACGTGACGGGTCTAGCAATCCCGCATTAATAAAATCCCCGCCAGTGTCAAAATCTGCTAAGACAAATTTCCAATATAATCAAAAGAATATTTGGTAAAAAAATCTCTATGAATACTTTTATCTGGAATATCTATATGAACTATATAGCCACATCAGGAATCGGCTTATAGTCAGCACGCCATAGGCAAAGCTTGCTTTGAGTGTTGCCGTCGCCATCAGTTGAACTATTGTAACAGCTACCACCGTGTTTGGAAAGCTTTTGGTATAGTCGTTACCTTGAACTGTTTAGGGCCCTATACAATATCAATTGAATACGACGAATACGAATAATATCAATGAGTCAGTCTGTCAGCTCTCTGCAGGCCGTACTTTTTGGCGGATTTTGACCAAACATGGCAGAGGCATAGGTTCGTACGTACGAAAGTCCCTATTGATTTTGAGCCAAGTCGGTTGACCCTAAGGGGAGGGATCAACTTATTTGTTTGCATTTGGATATGGCGTGTGAGGTGTCATTCGAAAGTTCTTATCAAGAGCAGTCAAATGACGTGGTCTCTGTGCATTTTTTCCGTAACTGGGAAGCGTGGTCAAAGGTCAAACCTTTTCGTTAAGATTTAGACTTGGAGTTTCGTGCGATACCCTTGAATTTACGTAATTTGCTTTCCTTAATGCTTTCAGCTTTGTCCTTATAGCTTTTAAAAGCTTAAAATTGGCATATTGGGAAGATGGAGATACTACATCTTAATACTTTATTGTCAATTCATTTCCAACGTCGCTGTTGATTAATTTTTGTGGGATCCTTTAATTATGAACCATTTAGTGTTTAGTGTCAATCATTTTCATAGTTGCATTTCGTTTGAAGAAAACATTTGAAATATGCCAATTAGAAGCTCAAAAAGCTAAAAGCAATGAAGGTCATGTCAAAAGTACGTACTTGGAAGCACAAAAGCTCATAGAATAACTTAAAAGAACACAGTTGGCTCAAAATCAATATGGATCTTCCTCATGCTCCAAAATATTCTTCTGCCAAGTTTGGTCCAAATAATTCATAAGGTACAGCCTGTAGAGTGCTGACAGACAGACAAACTCATCGATGACAAATGACAACTCGCTTAACAAAATCTAAGATTTGTAATATACCGCCGCAACGAAAGAATTAAGCGTAGTGAATTAAGACACGAAGTGGAACCCTCAGGAGAAACTTTCCAGAAAACCCCAATTCAAAAACTTTCGAGCACAAAGCATTTGTAAATATTTCTTCAGCATATTTGGATTTGTGTACAAAATTTTAGCTCAATGGGAAGAACCGTTAGAGCTGTAGCTATAAACAGTTCACCCACTTTGACCCCCTCCCGTTCCTCAGGGGGAGTTCGGAACTGTAATGAACCCATAATGTCTAAGATAGTGTTTCGGGCGCCTGCAGGAAGCTGGGAAGGACTCAAGTTGAAAGGACCCAACATAGTTTTAATTATGCCTTAAGCATGCCCCAATGTGCATACCAAATTTCAGCTCAATCGGTTGAACCGTTCAAGAGCTATCACGATTACCATTTGACCCATTCTGCTACCCTCTAGGACCCCAGAGGGAGTGAATTTTGAAATGTAATTTTGAGATTATATATGCCGTAGATAGGTCTATCATCCCACCAAAAATTAACCCTTGTCGCTAAAGAAAATTTTCCGAGCACCTGCAGGAACCGATAAAGGCTCTGGAAATGAGGGTCCCCAAAAGCTCTTAAGATCATCTATAGGCAGGTCCTAACATGTCGGAAAATTTTCAGCTCAAACGGATGAAGTGTCTAAGCTGTAGGCCTCCCACGGCGCTACACATCACGACGGGGCAGAGTAACGGATACCCATAATACCGCGGCACCTTGCGATACCAATTAGTTATAGCTTCGGTAAGCTTCATAAACCGCTAATCGAATATATAAAAGTGTCTGTAGACTGTCAAATTGAATTAGAAATCGAATCGATCGAAAAATTCACTAACAGTTTTTCGAAAATCGCGAAAAGCCTAATATTTAACTTTAATTGCCAATAGTCACTGAAGACTATCGAATTATGCATTGTAGTAATTAGCAAACACGATCAGCTCAAAAAGCTCTACCGAAATAGTTAATCAAATTTGTGGTAATTTAAAATGCATTAGAGTTAACCTTAAATGAGCTATTTACTATCGTAATAGTTAATCGATTGCTCTGAAATTTATACGCCCCTATCGCATTGGCCTAAGGAGCAATCGTACAAAATTTTATCGAAATCGGTCATTTAGTTTTGGAGAAACAGAGCGTGACAGACAGACGCGCGGACGGATTTGCATTCGCATAAAGTGCCTACCGACACCTAGTTAGTTTATAATTTCTCATTTTTTCATTTCTTTCCTCCCTTTGATTGCATGGATTGCTCCCTCCCTCTCTCCCATTATAATATTAGATTGCATCATGTAAAAATTTTTTTACAGGATTCAAATTTACAAAAATACACTTGCCGCAAGAGGAATCGAACCTGTATCGCTGACATGTGTAATGGTGAAGGCAACACTCACACCACTACGCCATAAGGCGGTACTGTCGCTGAGTGGAAGCTTAACCATACTTGTAATGAGCAAATTTTCAGTAAACTGTTTTTTGAAAATTCTGCTTATCAGTACTATTATTTTGAAAATTTCTTTCTTGATGCACCCTCCTCGAAATGTGGCGAATTTTTTGATGCCACGCACAAACCTGAGCGATGGCTTGTTGGGGAGAAAAAGGGGTCCAAAGGTTAAATAGGGATTTTGCATGCTAAGAAACTTGCATTTTATATAGTATGATACTGATTAACATGAACAGTTAGTAATACAATGCGTTTGTTACAAACAAAGGCAATCTCCATATGACGGAACTGGAATCATGCAGCACCTACCTATGCATGAAATTGAACTCAAGGACTTCATAACAAATACAGGGACGTATTTATTTGCTACAGGACGTGGTTCCGGAATGATAGTATAAAACATGTTAGTATATTCACCCAAGGCTAATCATTCCATGGGGATTTTCTATTTCACCCTCGCCAATAGTGGCAATAACTAATAATCGTGGTTTTATCTCGGATGACATGCAAAATGCTAAGCAATGAAGTAGCCAAATAACAACTTTTAAACTGTCAGACCTGCAGTGTGGTAAAAATAAACAAATATGGTATTATGGCTCTTTTGGTATTAAATGGGGGGGAAAATGTCCGTACCAGGGCCGGGACAAACCTTCGTACGCCTCTGCAAGGGATGCTAAAATGAATTCCAAAATTGTAAAAATTACAATAGTACATAAACGAAGAAAATGCTAAACAATGTACTAATGAGCTTCACAGTGACAATTGGCGGTTATATGCAAAGTCGGAAATTGAAACATAGAAAGTAAATTGTGAAATATTACTTACATAGAGCGCAGCTTGAGCCAATATGGGCTTAATTACAAATTGTTATTACATAATCATAATCCCCAGAGGAGAAAAGAGAAAAGTGTATACGTTGGAATAACCTTTTAATAAAAATTGATTTGGAACAAATGCTGCTATCATATATTCCTAATTCTGGAATCCAATTACATCAGTAATAACGACTGCAACAAGAATGCACTTCAAAGCACAGCGTCATTTATGTGACACAGACAACAAGCTTAATCAAGAAAGAATTCCACAAGCTCGACCGCAGCGTTCTTGTTTTTTTTCGAAAAGTTCCTCATAGTTAGACGTTTCCATGAGGTCCTTGAACCTTCTGCTCAAATGTAAACGAAAAAATGTCCGTGTGATAGGAACGTTAGCTCATTTACCAAAGCTCAAAAACATATTCAAACTTACATTTTTAAGATTTCCATCGATTTCTCCTTCAAATCACTCATTTCCGCTGTCCTACAGAACAGATATAGTCGCAATGCCACATTTACACTGTACCAACCTACAGAACTTGTCTAAAAAATGTCCTTCATTTTTCCCGTCAAGTTTGGAATATCATACTTGTGACCAGCTTGAAGCAGGTCAAGGCAAACCGCTGAGTTTTTTGTGGCGAAATTACTTCTCTGGCGTAGAGAAACTGCAAAAGTGCTCGAACACTATGTTCCGACATTCCAGGCAGCTCCACAGTTTCAGTTCGGGCTTCAGGCATGTTTGTTTGGAACATGCCAGCAAAAAATCCACTTTTGTGTGCTGCCAGTACACTTCGGTGACATTTTATTTCAGTTCCAATTTCGACGGGGATTATGGCGTCACTTGGCATCTCCTTGGACAACAGTTTTCGGGCTGTATCCACAAGCCTAGACAAAAGAACTTCTGTGGGCTTTGTCTATTCCGCTTTCTTTCAAATTTGTGACGGAAACCTCAATGAACACACTTCCAGGTATGTTTGTTCCAAACATCAGCTGGAGAAATTTATCGTCGCCAGTAATGGTAAGATATATTTTGCCGAATAACAGGACCCTTTCGTATCTCAATCTTTCGAATCCGAAACAGACTTGTGGCAGCTCGATAGATTGCCCTATTTTCAGATTTGATAGGACTCCACATCGGCTAAGATCAGCAAAAAACGTTAACTATAAACTTCTCAAAGGAACATTGCCTTGAGTTTAGTTGAATGTCAGTTCTATTGATTGTATTCACCTCGAAGTATTCACAAATCCTGTCCCAAGAAATTGGATGGTTGAGAACAAAGGGAAGCATCATTTTGCTCCGAAGGTCAATTTAAAGAACCTTTCACAATTTGAATCTTGAGATATTTTGCGAATCCGTGCCGGAACACAAACCGATTAATTAAATATTAAATGTTATAGTTGAATGATGCAAGTGTTTGCAAAATTTTGATTTTTAAAACGTTTTACACGTGGATGTACTCATTTGGAAGTGTGACTCATATGTATGTATACCTACATACATATAAATACACACTTTAGTTGGGTGTTTCATATAGTGAAATATTTCGTTACAATAAATATGAAGGTAGCCCGTCGTATGTTCACAGGACACAATTGATGCTTCGGGCTGATCCTGTTAAACGCTATAATATTAAAATGCTTCGCTGTGTTTATGTGGAAAATCTTTGCCCGGCATCTGATTACGTTGTTATAAACTCAACTTGTCTCATATATTCCTGCAAATTGTATGCTCACTTCGTAATATGTATAATACAAACGACGACTAGCTTACATGTAAAGATACTGTACAGAAAACATTGCTTATTGCTTGGCTACAGCATCAGCCTCATACAGATACAATATAGTACGTGTATGTTATTTAGTAACGTACTTGCCATGTTTAGGAAATACATGACACACAGGTTCAGCTGTTCCACAAACTTATATACTTTATAGATAGTCTCACTAAACTATCCCTTAGCAAAAATTAGTGTGAAAACTTTAGAAAATAATTAAGTCTCCCATTGGGGGCTTATTTACTAGTATTTTCCTATTTAAAAACGGTTTGTTAGTCGAAAACAGTAGAATGTCTGTGAACATGAACCACTTTTGTATATTTTGTGAAAAAATTGTCCATTTTCTTCCTGAACATCTTCAATCTCACACAAAAGAGCACCCCTTTTTCTGTACTTTTTGTCCAAGTGAATTCCCAAAGAATCAAAAGCTCCAAGTACACATTTCAGTCCACGACCCTAAAGGCAGTGTGTGCAGTCATTGTTCAAAAGTGTTTGCTGCCCAAAGTATCCTAAAAGCTCATATTCGCCAGCGCCACACCTTGGATCTGAAGTGTTTCATCTGCAACCAAAGTTTTGGGAGACCGGATGACCTTGAAAGGCACGTCAGGACCCACAGTGAAGAGAGGCCATTTAATTGTAGCCGATGTGAACGAAGTTATAAGCACCAACAAGACCTTCGAGTTCACGAACGTAAACATGATACGAATTCCCAACCTTTGTTTCACTGCTCAGTTTGCAATAAGGTGTATCTAAGCAAGAAGACCTTAAAGCGTCACTTAATCCTATCTCATTCAGGTATTAAACCGCACAAGTGTCCATTTTGTTCCAAGAAATTTTCCATGAAGTCCTATTTGAAGGAACATTTAGTAAAACACACAAACGAGAGGGCTTTCTCGTGTGATGTATGTGGAAAATCATTCAGTTCCAGACAAGCGAAAAGATACCACCTCAAAACACACACCAACCGGAAAAGTTCAGTATGCAAATTTTGCGGCCAAAACTTCATCTCTCTGCAGTCTTTCAAAATTCATTTGAAAATGCATGAAAAATTTAGACCTCACAAGTGCAGCTTCTGTGGAAAAGGATTCCTTAAAACAACTGGAATGCATCGCCATTTAGAAAGTCATACGAAGGAGCGGCCTTACTTCTGCAACATTTGTGGGGATGAGTTTCGACTGTCTGTTTCGCTAAAACGACATAACGTCCGTGTGCATGGATGAGTTGAGTTACTGAAATGTGGCAAAAACTGAACTTAGCGGGTGGATACTTTCATCTATGTATCTAATGCTCAAGGTGTAAAAAAAACTTAAAGAAACAATCACCTTTCAACAAAAATTCCCTTTCAAGATAAACAGGAGCTCAACCCGGAACTAACTATATATGCCATTGAGTTTTAAATTGTCTGTTAAAAGTGTAAAGGACTGAGACAATGGAATAATAAAACTGGTTTTATTTGAGTCGTTGGAGTTGCTCATTAGCTGCAATTTATTTTTTTATTTCGGTTGCTAAAACTGGAACACTCTTATTTTCTACTCTTTCATCATTAGGTTTATGGCAGTATTGGCAACAAAGGCTGCGGCAGTATCAAAAATGGTTTTTATTCAAAATACACGCAATTAAAAAGGGCATGGAAAATGGCAACTCTGATCTGGTTTCGGTGCTTTATGGGAAATACATTTTAAAATGAATTTTACACAATAATTTTGACCATGTTATGCACATAAAGCTAAAGTTGGCAACTTCGTTTCACAATTTTCAATTCTCACATTCATTTTATTATGTATTGTCCAGCAAGAATCCTTTGGTAAATTCATAACATAATATTCAGAATAACACTTCAAAATAACAACCCTTGGGTAGGTTTCTGACGCTGAGATTTAAATGAAATAGGCTATTCATTCCATGTGAACGTACAAACTACCATCAAGCTTTAACTCTCGCAACTGGAAATTTGGCCGTTCTCTTTTTGTCCCGAGATATCCTTTTCTATTAGACTACTGGATACATTCCCGGACTAGTGAATAATATACCGCTCCATGAAATCAGAGCGTACAGTACTGTCTGGGCTTTCATATGTGAAAACACATGAACGCAAGTGAATACACAATTGATTAGGTTAACGCTCTAATTGAATGTTAATATTATTATACGTGTATAGTCAGTAGTTTTTTGCATTCCAAATGCATCACTATGGCAACAACCAAATGTTTTCCAGTTAAATCTTTTCGTATGAATTGAAACGCTACTCTCACATTTATGAAAGATGTTTGTTGTTGGTTTGTCAACGAGCATGTCGTAATGTAGCCTGATAGCCTAGTATGGCATGCAGCTGGAAGCAATATATCACAACCACATTGTACTTCTCAGAAAAGCATGTACCTAAACGCCCGGTAGCGTTTTTTTGTTGTTTTATAAAATACAGTAATGGAAATATTACTGAAATATTGATACGTACAAGAATATTTGAAGAGAAAAAGCGTGTAGATTGGACGTATGAATAAAACCACGCACTTTTTGATTCAACTGATTGTTTTTTTTTTGTGGTCAGTTGATCTTGAGGCATAAGTGCATTTTTACCGAATATATTAAATCCATACAACTTTTTTCCCTCTTAAAGTAAATATGTCGATGTCAATTACTGATCAAATCAATGCTATACCTATGGAGAAACCTGAAGTGTTTGTTAAGGTTCTTGAGGACCATTTTGCAGATGAAGGGAATCCGTGGGAAGTGACTGTGCGAAAAGGAAACGATGTGAAGGTCCTCGAATCAGGAGATGCAGTAAGTAATGATCAAGATATCACTGAGCTCCAAATCCAATACCAGTTATTGATTTATTTTAGACTTGGTGGAAGGTCGAGGTGAAGCGTCAAGGGTTTGTTCCTGCTTCGTGTGTAAAGACAGTGGACGCTTTGGACGAAGGTAACTCTATTGGAACACCTGACGATGAAGGGGTATACAAGAAATCCTCTGTTTTGGCTGTTGATAATTTTCTTGAAGGTAAAGACAAGCCTTGGGAAGTATCTGTAGGAGAAGGAGACATTGTTACTTTGCTGGCCACAAAAAACAAAGTAATTTGATTTGAATATGTCTATAGTATGAAATATAATATTTTGTCATTCAATATTTCTTAAATATGTGATAAGATATAAAATGTATTTTTAACTGAATTTCGTTTATGTAGCAATGGTTGAACGTGGAAGTAAAGCGGAAAGGATATATTCCTGCAAGCTGCGTCAGAGAAATCGAAGTCTCAACGACGTCACCCCCGTCAACAGGAGTGGAGAATACCCTTGATAGTTCTGTCACTGAAGCACAAGTTTCCAGAGGACTGAAGAATAGGTTGCCGTATTTGTTCCCGTATTTTAAAAACTGAGGCTGATTATGGATAATTTAACTTTATATGTTGCTGCTGTCGATCATATACGACTATTTATTTACTCTTATCTATTAGAAAAAAATTGCACAGCTGACAGAAGCACATTTCAAAGGTTGTTTTGAAAGCACTTGTGCTTGACATAAAATGTAATCGAACACAAAATTGTTAGTTTTACTGATGCTTATTTTAATTAAGCTGTTCAATAGAGCATTGTAATGAACTAATAAAAGCTGAACCGACATGAAAGCTACTTACTACATTTCCCCCTACGGACTTTAAACATACATTTTCGAGTCACATTTATTAATATATAATTTTCGAAAGCATTATTTCCGTAAAGTGAAATATATTTAATAACTGAATAGATACCATGACAAAACATGCATTTCCCTACAAAGCAAATGTGAAGCGAGCTGAAACTCCATTTCGTGGGTCATTATTATTATTATTACGCTTTATGTATTAACTTGAATTTAATTCAATTTAATTTATTGAAAGTCATTTAATGGAGGAGAAATCTTTGCAAGGATAAGTTTGTTTTTCCCATATTTAACCGCACTGGACTTGAGGGCCTTAATCACTGGAGTTTTTTATTGGATATCAATCGAGTAGCGGAACTGTTTTTATTTCTGAAGACGAGCATTACACCCGAAAAAGTTTCTGGAGAACCAGATCAACGAAAGAATAGCCTGCTTGAAAAACGCCATGTCACTTACCTTTAAAAGAGTAAGAAAACATTAAATTGTTCATTAGTAAACAGTTCCTACCACCTTAGATAGTATGCAATAATAATCTTTGGTGCTCATATATTTAGAACAGAGGTCCTTCAATAGGTAAAATTTTATTCTTTTAACGAGTTCCTTGAGGTCCATCAAAAACAAAGCGAATATTTGTTTGCTGCTGCATTTCGAGGTATGAATTCTCCTAAGAGCCTTTCGTTTCGTGCGATTGCGTTCCCCAATGATTGTATTCCAGTAATTTAATAGTGATCATTTTGTATTGATAAAACAATAGTAGTAAGATTAAAATCAATTTCAATGGAAATGAAGCAATGCAGAAACGCATTCAATTTTAAAGGTAGAGAGCTGGAGTGCCAATTCATGAATCATTCCAAAAATTAAGAAATTGGAGGAAATATTTTGTACCAAATAAATATACACTCGGAATAAGGTTTCAAAAAGTTTTGCTCGATATTATTGGTAATATGTTTACATTACATTAACTAAAATTAACTTACACCACTAACTTCTCAACCTCATGAAATCAGATACAGGTCGCATCGAGAAACAATCATCAGCAAGAAGTGAAAAACAAGAAACACAATTTTTGTCATATAACTGACATTATAGTTAGTTATAATTGTACCAGTAACTAGTCAACTAGTTGAAATTAGGCGATGGTGTGATAAAAAAAAATCATCAGCCTGATAAGATACATCGAGTAAAGTTTTATCATAATTTGAGGTCAAGCTTTCGATAAGTAATAAAACAAAGATTTACCACGCTAGTTTAGTCGGATAAGGTTTAAAAATCATTTAATTTGAAGAATTTAGACGTCATTTACGTTGGGTTTAAAAATTACTGTTTTCGATGCTAATGCTCTTACACAAATGTCTACAAGAATAGTGGATTCATGGATCCACACCATCGCTTGTCTCCGAATCACTAACGGCCCTTTCATACACACAACAGCTTGATTCAATAAAGAATTCAACCAATTCCATTGCAGCGTCTTTGTTTTTTACAAAGAGCTCGTTATAGCTAGTGTCCTTGAGTTTCTTGAATTTCCTGTCAAAATTCAACACAAAATGTCCGACTACTTAATCCAACAAGTTTTTGCATGGAAATATATTAAAAACAGCCTTTAAACTTACAGCTTCAAAATTTTCATTGATTTCTCCCTCAAGTCCTGCATTTCCGCAGCCCGACTGAAGAGATATAGTCGCAATGCAACATCTTCCCTGAACCAACCTGGAGACATGCTTAGGAGAATGGCATTCATTTTCTCCGTCAAGTTTGGAATATCGTATTTATCACCAGCTTGAAGTAAGTCCACACAAACTCCTGAGTTTTCCTGTGGGGATTTTGTTTCTCTTGTGTAGAGAAACTGTAGCAGCGCTCGAACACTGTCTTCTGGCATTCCAGGAAGCTCTACAATTCCTGTTCGAGTTTCCAACATGTTCGTTTTAAACATGCCGGCAAAGAAACCACTTTGAGCTGCTAAGATGCTTCGGTGACACTTGATTTCAGTTCCATTTTCAACAACGACGGTGGCGTCACTTAAGAGCTCGTCGGTCAACAGTTTACGGGTGACATCAGAAAGACTAAAGTCGGTAGGCTGGCTGGAGACATTGAATGAAAGGCCAAGACAAAATACAGATTTCCACTCGATATCTTTATCCGCCCACGATTGCTTAATTTCTTTACGGTCGCGACTCCATAAAATGTACAAAACCTGTACATCCGTTTTTTCATTTGTGTTGTGTGGCTGGAAGACTGAGTCATTTTTAATATTTAAAAATTTAGATATTTTTTATAATATATATATATAATGCTTATGGTGGAATATTTTATGTCATTACTGGCACTCAATTTGTTGGACGCCATGCAGTTTCTTTCGTTTACTTTCAAACTTGTCACATCAATATGAAAAGCCACATTTTCTGGTATGTTCCTTCCAAACAGCTGCTGGAGAAATTTATCGTCACCAGTGACGCTAAGGTAGATGTAACGCGTCACCAAAGAGCCGTCGTTTTCGGTCGTTTTAAATCCGAGACAGACTTTAGGCAAGTCGATAGATTCCCCCATAGTCAGTTTTGTGCGAATTCCACATTTCTGCAGTTCATCAAGAATCTTTGGCGTAACTGTAAGTTTTCCCAACGAACATTTTCTGGAGTTCAGTAGAATCACAGGTGCATTATCTGGATTCACCTTCAAGTATTCTGACATGTGGTTCCAACAAACCGAATGGTTCAAAACTAATGGAAGAACCTTCTTTGTGGAAGCGCAATTGCTACAGTTTTGCATGATTTCAATCCTTAGTTTCTGAAGTATTTATAGAACAGCACCCTACTTGAAAATTTAACGATTTGGTTGTGTAGAATTTCTCGCACTATGTTGATTAATTAAATGTCTTGTATCTGGCTGTGAAGATACCTTACGTTACTCGTGAGCATGTTTTAACATAAACACATATATTTATAGTAACTGTATATTAGATATGCATATATTACATACATGATAAATATATACAAGATAGAAGCATCTGAATTGTGATATAAGTTACGATCTGAAAAGTCATTTGGTTATGAGTCATGAGTTTAGGAGAATATATGATCTACTATTTATGACAATACACAAGAGGATACACAAACGTATTTATTATATATTGGTAGTATCAATTTCACCAGAAGGTTCCAGACCAGAACATGTATCACAGGATAAGACAATGCTCCACACTATAACATAACATTCAAATGTATCGCTGTGTCTATCAGGAAGGTTTTTCTCAGTAGCAAGGAACATGATTTTCATATCAATAGAGAAAATATTTTGCATTATTTTCTATAAATATTCTCTTTAACACAGTCCATGACAAAACACATATGGGATCATTATGTATGGTTGGGGAATGGGAGATCAACGTTAACGTAACGTGTCTAACCAAGTTTGTCCATTAACAATTGAATAATTAAATACTTTTATAGGAAACGGATGCTCTGTATCGCCCACCGTGGTTATTCCATAACAATCAGTTACGCTTTACGCGTTACGCAGTAAGATTTACGCTTTACACCGTTCTTCAAAAGTTGTAGAAATTAAGTGTTTTACTGAATTGCATGCATACAACGAAATTTGTTATGAACAGTCACAGGCTTCATTCTCATTTTGGAAATAAGGTATAGGAAAGCTTGTTCACGAACGGCGAAGTTATTTATCAAATCGCTCGTATGGCGGCATGGAAATACACAAATTGAATCATGGAGTGAAGATTTTTAGCAACAGAATTTCAGCCTCAGCTGTCCAATTTTTATACATTGAAACATACTCATCATCCCATCACACGCAAACCATTCTTACATTGCGTGTACTTTGCTAACCAAGCAGGGATTACGTTAACTTAACATACCTTCATATAATGTCACAAGTCACAACAGCATTGAGCATTACCGTATATTACAGTGCCACAAGAATGACGACTGTATTTCAAAAGAACAACATGTAGACAACGGCTGAAGATCCTCCCACAAATATTTTTAATTAAACTGTTAGAATTTTGTTTGTTTTTGCTTCAGTCGTGTTCCGCCAATTACACACATAAATATTTACTGTTAAAAATGGATACGTCAATACCGGTTACTCACCGAACCAACGCAATACCGATGCAGGAGCCTGCGATGTTAAATAAGTCCCTTAAGGACCATTTTGAGAGTGAGGGGAAACCATGGGAAGTAACTGTGCGAAAAGGAAACGATTTGAAGGTGCTTGAATCGTCAGATGCAGTAAGTTATGGTTAAGTTATTTATGACTCTAATGCCAATCAAAAATCAATTCTTAAAAATTTAACAGAATTGGTGGAAGATCGAGGTGACCCGTGAAGGCTTTGTTCCTGCATCATGTGTCAAGCAAGTGGAAGGTAAGGAGGAGACTAATTCGAGTGGATCTTCCAACGATGAAACGGTTGGCAAGAAATCCCATCTTGTGACAGTTAAAAAGTTTGTGGAAAGCAAAGACAAGCCGTGGGAAGTCTCTGTGCAAGAAGGAGACATGATGAGTTTGTTAGCCCGAAACGATGAGGTAATATTATGAAGTAAGAGATTTAGATATATGGGATACGGAGTGGTGATATTTTTCCTTCCAATTAAAACGCTCAATTTTGACATGTAGCAATGGCTGAAGATGAAGATAAAACGGATAGGATATATTCGAGCAAGTTGTGTCAGGGCCATCGAACTCGCAGTGGCGTCAACACCAGTGGCTCCAGTATACAGATACCCGTGTTCCAATTTGACTCCCTGAAGCTAATTGTGTGCGTTTGAACTCAATGTTCACGTGCCGACGGAATAGTTTCTGAATGCGTCGCCGAAAACTATCTTTATGGATTTATTTAATTTCTTAAAATTCTCCGCCTCCTACCTTGAAGAGAAACGCTTCGAAGAGCTCATTGTTTTTAAATTATTTGTGCCGGTCATAAAAATGTAAGCAAACTCTACCTGGCTACATTCCTAAATGCTTAAACCTGGTCTGTTAATTAAAACAGCATCGTTTTTAGCCTTCAACCAGGATCATGAACAGTAGAAACAAAATTTGCTAAGCTGTGACGTATTCGTTTGGGAACAGTGTTGTGGTGTAGTTGAAATACTGAGTTTACACATTGAACGTTGAATCGTATATCATTTTGAAAAGTTGATTTGTTAATCTAACATATTATATTCTATTTTTGATTTTGTCTTCTTAAGGAATAAACTGGTAGTAAAAATACGCCATTGAAAAGTCCTGCTTGTTGTTTTTAACACACTCGTAATAAAAAAATCACTCAATCCGTCGTACCTACTGTAATATTTTGGACATCAATAAAACATACCCAAATAACTGGTCCCTCGTATAAAATGATCTAACCATGGAATTATTGCTGTTGATAGATTTAACGCTAGCAAGATGATGCAATCTTAGAAAGCAAAGACTCCAAATATAGTGAAATATGTATAATCCATATTTATTATACTTACTATAATGTGTACATATTTATATACATCAGGGGATGCACATGAACTATCCAGCATGGAATAATTTTCGTAAAACCTTATTGAGAGCAAAACAAGATAAACTGTTTTATGAATTCCTGGCTTGGTAATAGTCAGCTGTGCTTTGTGATTACCTAACATGCTCACAATACTTTCCCCCTCTTAGTCATGGACAATTTCTCACTTATAGTCACACCTATTAATAAATAGATAACCTCGTAAACGTTTATGTCACTGTCTCTACTCTACAATTCTGTTGAAAGTACTACTCATTGTTCAATTATTAAGCTAAAATACAAATAAGTGTTTTACAATGGAGTGGTCCAAGTTAAACGCCAAATGTTTGAAACTGGATACTGAGAGTCAATCTGAGACTCCTCAGGAATTTCCAAACCCAACCGAATTTTCACCGATGGATCGTGTTATCTTACTCCCGGAGGTATAAACATTATTTTGTATAATATTTAATTGTTTCCCGTGTAAACCATTTTGTTTTCAATGTAACAGCTTTCGGCGAAAATCCTTGGATACTGTGTAGCCGGGTCAGATTTGAAGACGCTGCTCTGAAATTCTGAATTTTATGGATGATCTACCTACAATTGTTGCCGGATCCGAGAAATTTCTAATGGAGACTAAACTGAGGAGAAGCCAAAATGTTAACTGGAGAAGTTTGGAGAGTTTCCATAGAACTTTCACATCATCATGTGAGCTTCCCATCAAACTAGCCGTTAATACTGTTTGGAACAAGAGCGTAGTAAAGGTGTTCGAGCGATTTGCCTACAATGTTGTGTCTATTCATCATAATTACGATACAGGAAACTGTTATATCCCGAAGGAAATCTTCCTGTACTCATGTCCATCACTAAAACATGTAACTTTCTCTAATTTCAAGGCTGGCGAGAAACAGCGAAAAAAAATCTTAACTCTGTTGGAGTTGATTAAGCACTTCGTTGAAAACACATCGAGTGGACTTACCTCCTTTGAGGTGGAATTGCGTCCGTATTTCATGAATCCTTTTACAATCCAGGGTTCTTGGCCCATCGAAGATGCCGCGTGTGAACTTCTTCCACAAGACAAAATAACTAGTCTCACGTGCAAGCTACCATTTTTCCTAGAAATAACAAAGAACCATTCCATGAAAAATCTAAAAACTGCTCACATATATGATGTAAAAGACAGAAGTCGTGAGGATTCCCCTATGAAAATTCCGTTTTTACAGGACAGAGGAGAGAACCTGATTGAGCTTGAGATAAGAGGATTAGATAATCAATATCAGCTTGGCGAAATGAAGAACCTTCAAGTTTTAAAAGTTCAAGCCCACAGATTGGTCACTTTTGAAGCAGGAATTTCAACGCTTCTTCCAAACTTACGGAAACTCAAGGTGGAAGGTGAAAGTAGAATGATTTCAGTTTTCCTAGAACGAAAAAACGTTTTCCACAAAGTTGATGAGATCAAGATCTTTCATCATGGTAATTTGGCACCCTTCGATGGAGTGGATATCTTCGTGCCATTGGCTCTTCGTTTTCCTAATTTGACGATGCTGAATTATGAATGTATGGAATCAAATCTAGGAAGGCTGGCTACAGTGACTCATACGATATTCAATAAGCTTCAACGACTCAGCGTTCTAAAATTAAAAATGGATATCAGAAGTGTTCAGGACCTGTTCCTACTTCTGATCAATACTCGTCCCTGTGATATTCCAAAGGAAAGGGCAGCGTGGAGAACAGATTTGATAAGAAGTCCAAATGGCATATGGAAGATGCAGAGTAAGAAAACATTATCGTGCTTATTGTTTAGAGAAGGCTAATTTAGATTGCATTTAAACAGATTTTCTTACACTTTTTTCGTTTTGATTGCATAGATATGAAAATCTTTCGGCTGCAAACCTTTACAAAGCCCAATAAACGGTTTGTGGTTCGTCGTCTGGAGAGCGAATTCCTGTTTACTACAGCCTTCGGCTTGATAGAATCCCTTCAGAGCCTTAATATATTTAATGGAATTAGCTTCCACAAAGACAGCATAACAAGCTGGAGGAGTTCTGGTCGTCTATATACATATCTTCCGCACCAAATTAGATAGTTTCGCTACTAATGTTGTCCCTCTTAGTCGCTGACTAAAGTTTGCGTTACCAAGTTTCTGGTATTGCAATGTAGTATTTAGGAACTGTATTTGAAAGTTTTATAATTGTGTAAGTAAACCATAGATTTGGATTATAGTATTTCTATGTTTCATTAAATACACCCAGCAAAGGTTGTATTCATGGTGAAACTTAAATTAAAGGGGAATTGAATCTTAATTAATTGACTGCAATATACGTGCTTCATCTACACAAGAACAAAGCCTAGCATTTTTAGTTATTCATAAAGTAGACCCACAAAAGTAAAATAGGATATAGCTTAACTTTAGTGAATATTCGTTTTCCGCCAATGTCATACAAGTTAAATTTAATTGCAGCGTTTGGGATTGCAGCAAACCACTCCATAAAGAATTCCATTCCTCTTACAGTATTTCTGTACTGTATTTCTGAGAAGCAGCAAAGGCATTTAAAAAATTATCTTACTACAAATTACTTATTTGTGTCTTTTATATAAAAGCTGTCGAAGATATTGAAAACCTCAGCAAGGTTTATGTCTATTTACATTCCAAATTTTAGCATGTGTTGCTTCAAATAATGAAAGCAAAAAGAGATCTAACTAATAACGGTAAAAGGATTTTCGTATTTGGGATTGTCTTCACACAAAACACGCGGACATTGATTGAGTTTCAGTCAAGTTTGATGGTTCGATAATGTTAAATACCGGTTTGTCAAATTAATACAAAAACAAAATAACCGTCCTGAAACCACAACGGTGTCATTTCGATGCAAAATATTGCTGACGAACTGAAAGATTTGACCATCGCGTATTGAAAATACGAATACGAAAAAAACATTTGATATCAGTAATAATTCCATATCGATAATGACTCAAACAAGCTTAAATAAGTACGACAAACCACAAAATATGTTACACAGTGCAAATAATTCCTGCAATATGTGCGTGATTAATTAAATATATCCAATAAGCAACATATTCAATTAGAAACAGCAGGCATTAGGCATGATTCAGGAACTGGAGTTTACCAAATCAGCTTCAGGGTTCAGCAGGTGAATTGGATAGAAGATAAATTTCTCATACCACATACACAAGATATCAATAAAAGAGTCTTATATAACGTTTATTTTACTCATAACATCTTGCTGCCGTATTAAAATTCGTATAATTCGTAATTCATATTCAACACACAATACTGAATAATTATATGAACAGGTTGCAAATACAGAGTTTTAAAAACTCTCAGCTTCATCATATTACACAATATACTGTGTTGCAGAAACAGTGCCGACCCCTTTTCCAAATGTTAGGCCAAGGTTCTAACAAAGAGTATTTGTGGTGCTGTTTATATAATGATTGTATGGACATTTAATACAAGTAGTATTATGCATGTATTTTATTAATGCAGTAAGACCCTAANCAAGTAGTATTATGCATGTATTTTATTAATGCAGTAAGACCCTAATATGAGTGTTGACCAGTGCACAAGTTGAAGCTAACATCTTTAATCCGTTCGGACGAGCGGTGTAAACACTGACGGCAATAAACCAATTCGAGCGCTTACAAGCCACAATTTGATCTGCTAAAGAGCTTAGACCAGGCTGAGAGCTATTGTGCAACTGATACCTTACATGGTTCCTGCCTGGGTATTTATACAAATAGTACTCACCTCACTTCTAAGGGATCATGTACCCTTTCACATAACTTGACCTTAAAACAGGGCCAGTGTAAAAATACTCTTTTTGCCTTTATGGCATAACAATATGCTTAACACCAAATAGTTGACTCGCCCAAGGCGAGATCTTTTGGTAGCAACCTGTCCTTGAAAACCCTGCTCAAGATTTTTTCAAGATTTTGTAGCACATCCTGAGTTCAGTCAACATCTGCTACCAACACTGGAGAGTTGATTAAAGACTTTCTCCTATTTACTGTGTTTAAAATGTTCTATGTAGCCAACACTACAAAAATATCGAAATATTCCAGTTTCAATCAACTATTTTGCTGAAACAGTCCATAAGTTCTGGTGTTGTGTGTTTTGACATATGTTATAATTAATAAAAGGTAATGTAAGGAATACAACAGATGAGGTTATTAGTAAAATAGGCGTGGTATAATAAATAGATATATCTGTCGCTGTTTTAACACTCTTTTAAGAAAGTGTTAAGTTTTTTTTTAGAAAATCTTGTGATAAGCTAGTGCCAGTTTTATTATAACAGGAAAAAAAGGAAGCGACAATGGCAGCTCAGATAAAAACTGAGGGGAATGATGTGACCGAAGTTCGCAACTTAATCGACCAGATGATGCAGGAATCTGGAGAAGGTTTTAAGGTCGTCCGTCTGCGTTGTAGAGGAGTCCGTTTTGGAAGCTACAGAGTTGTCAGGACGGGACTTTCCCTTATTAAAGTCCTCATGACTGAGGTCGGTTTGAGGATGAGTCTCAAATCAGCTCAATACGGAGGGGGACAGGTGGAGGTGTGCATTCCTTTGGAAAGTGTAACTGAAATGAAAGTTCACTTCAGTAAGCGGCTGTCGGTCATCTTTATGGCAACTAAAGTGGAATTTGCCACCTGGGCAAGACAAGCCCTAGGAATGGACGAGGATCCGACAGTGGACGGAGCAAATTACTATTGTCCCGTGAGAGGAAATGATAGCCAAAAGCTCATTGTTCTACTCATGAATTCATGCATGGACTGGGATATAGCGGCAATAAATGGAATGTACAATATGACCCGTGATATTTGCTACAATACAGCAAACGAGTTACTGATAAAAGTCAGTAATAATAATCCGTCGTGTAGACTTTTAGAGGAACCTCCTTCCACCCAGAGCGATCATGCAGTTATATCAACTGCTACACGCCGCCAACAAGAAGATGAAGGCATGGCAGCTGAGCCCACTTCACTTGCTATCAACCGGAAGTTACTTCAAACTGGGCTTCTAAATGATGCCTCCATCGTTGTGAAAAATGGAATTGAGATGAAATGTCACCGAAATATTCTTGCTGCACACAGCAGTGTGTTTCTCACCATGTTTCAAACAGACATGACGGGAGGTGGATCGAGCACTTTGGAGCTGCCTGGAATGAGCGAAGAAAGCGGTCGAGCGTTACTTGAGTATTTGTATCTGTTGGAGACCAAAGTTCCTAATCAGAACTCACTGGTTTGCTTGGAGCTGCTAGAAGTAGGTCAGGAGTTCAACATTCTCTGCTTGCGAAACAAGATGCAGAAAATTTTCATGGAGAAAGAGGTCGGCTGGTGTCGTGTGGACGTTGCCCTTCGACTGTTCATTCTATCAAGAGGTGCTGATATGCCACAACTAAAAGCTAAGGCTAAACTCACTGGTTTGCTTGGAGCTGCTAGAAGTTGGTCAGGAGTTCAACATTCTCTACTTGCGAAACAAGATGCAGAAAATCTTTATGGAGAAAGAGGTCGGCTGGTGTCGTGTGGACGTTGCCCTTCAACTGTTCCTTTTTTCAAGGGATGCTGATTTGCCAGAGCTTAAAGCTAAGGCTATGAAGACCCTGAAATTGTAAGTTTTATAGATACGATGGAAACATGATTACAAATATACAATCTATCTAATTCCAAATGCATAATTGTCATTGTTTTGTATAGGAAATTTAGTAGTCTTGAGGCGTTGCCAGCTTACCATGAGCTGTTGACTAACAACGTTGAAGCTGTGAAGGAACTGCTAAAAGTTTTTGCAACAGTCGCCTGACGTCTCTTTTGCAGCATGCTGGAATGAAATACAGTAATTTTGAAAAACTTGTTATCCGATTTAGTACGGAAAATTCGTATTTGATTCAATAGAACTGCATATGCGACTAGTAGTGTTGTACATTAGCATCAAGTTCAATTGACAGTTTGGGATAATTTGAAAATAAGTGTATGGGACAATAATATGAACAACCAAAAAGTTTCTAATGCAATATATCTGTTTATTATCTTTTAACAAGCGACATTTTTAAATTACAATACAACTCTGATTACAATATATCAATTTTAATGTGTGGTAAATTAAACAAGAAAGCATTTCATTTACCATCAGAAATAGAAATA
>JAAXOA010000322.1:0-26344 GCA_036561885.1 Salina celebensis
AACTCACTAGTCTCTTATGGTCTTCATCTATAGACCTCTTACTCCGCGAAATTGAAGAAATTGACACAACTTGATACTCTGGCACTACAATACAAAAAAAAAATACAAAATTCGGATTAGTCTAAGCAATCGGAAAGTTTCTAGTTTCTACAAACGATTTCCATTAAAAGCACCGCTTGCAGCCGGAATCAGAGCCACGTGGCATGTTCTGCAAAGCTATAATTTTTACTGCAGGGTTAATAGCTACTTATCGATTCTGGTTTTATGGTTTAAGCCAATTTGCTTTCATTTTTGCGATATTTATGATTTACAATCCAGCATTACTTTGTAATCTTTAATTCCTGGTCATAACCATATTGCATGGTGCATTATGATGATCCAATAAATTTTTATGGTGGTTTTACTGGTTTTTAAGGAGATATTTTTGTGGAAGTTGGTTTCACGGGGGAATAACAATCCTCATATGAACCCATAAACACTCTCGATTTCGTTTGTTACTATCCCGCATTACCCTCTCTATGGCTAAAGTCCTGATTACATCTTGTTGTTTTCTACATTGTTGTCTTAGTGTGGCCTATTGTTAGATTCAGAGAGTGCTGACCTTTGCCAGAAAAAAAGGCGTAGTAGACAAAACAGTATTTGTCCTTTAAAACTACAGCTCAACTTTACTTACCTGCCTTATTTACCTTTCTTCTGTCTAAGCTATTTCTGAAACCATTTAATCTGTTTCACTTCCTTTATAGCAAAAAATTAATCCGGTCTGTGTTCATCATCATAATCCATACATAAACATACATCCAAACCAGATTTTACTTGGTATTTGTGGAATATAATCTTTTAATATAAAAAAATATTATGCATAAGGAAATCCTAAAATCTTGTGAAATCCTGCTAAAACCCAAATCGTGCTCAGACAGTGATAGCACTTATTTTCTGATACTACAGACATGACCTTCCACTTTAAAACAATTTACAGCTTACTACACTGCTGTAAAATTTAGATTAATATTGCAGGCCATGCATACAAAAAATTATTGCCTTTTTGTATGCATCATTCACAAAACAAATCTGCAAATAAGTGTGCTTAGGACTGAGAACTTCTAAAGAATAAAAAAATCTGTTTTAAAAGGTAAATAACACTACAAACTACTGACCAAGTGTGTATCCTTCACTTTCGATTTCGCACCAAGGCAAGGGCAAGGACGTTTTGAAAGCAAAAGCGCACTCTATGCATATATTTTTTGAAGTGCAAGTGAGAAGCACTTATTCCGCCTGAGTTGTTATGACGATATAGCCCTAAACTTTGTGCTAAGATGAAATAGCCAAACTCTACAGGGGATCTCGCAAGAATGCGTATATTGAAATGTGTCGATCAATCCTCAGAAAGGACATGGGTTTAAAACAATGCGAATCGCAATACAGTACTACTGCAAAATTGACTTCCCTAGTCGCAAGTTTCAAGGGATTACTTTTCCTATGGGACATTAACTCGGGTTCAAATCGGTTTGTTTATCTTTACGACAAGAGATACAACAACTTCCTTTGTTAAATACAGATGTATACAAGGCAAATGATCGCTAGTGCTGAGATGAATCAAACGTTAACAAAAGACCAATCCGAAAAGGCAAAACATTGGATTGTGTAGGTCAGTAGCACAATAAATTGGAAAACAATAGGCTACACTGAAGTTTAAAATAAAAGTAAAAATACAATGTGGTTTTTAGGCCCATTACGCGTAGTAGCAATAGAGGAAGGACAAGTGGCCGTAGATTTCGCTAAAGAGAGGAAGTAACTAGAGATAACACGATCTTACCTTGATGTTGACTATCGACTTGAAAAATTTGCTGAAGTTCTTTTTCACCCATTTGAGTGTGAATCTGGAGAAAAAAAAGAGATTATGCATGAATGGGTTGTTACATACATTTCATAATAGTATACAGGATTTTGTAGTAAAACGGAAGGAGAGGCTTACTTGATGCGACGGAATAGCAGCCACTTGGCTCAGGCTGCACGATATTAAAGCTAATACTAACGAGATCCATACTAAAGGTGAAGACAAACTTGACGGCGACAAATGTAAAGATTTACTTGTGGCTCCTCTGCAGCCTGAGGAAGAATACCAAGTGTGGTGTGAAGGTTGCGACGACAACGAACTACTGTTGTCAACTGCACCGGTGGACTGATTTGTATTATCCAGTGGTCTTGTCACTGGACTCAGGGATGAAATACCGTCAGGGGGAGAGCCTTCTTGGGATGGTGAAAAACGACGTCTTACGAGTCGTCTGATGTTAGCATTGTTGGTGGTGGGCTGGAGGCGGGCGATGCCTAAAAAATCGGCCATGGTAAGGCCGCTAATAGTAGGCACAGCTAAACTATCCTGCAAGACAAACAAAAAACATGAATAATTAGTACTGGGCAAGGTCACAATATAAAAAAAATCATCCTATAAATCATTTCACCAAGCTGACAACTTACTCCGAAGACACCCATATTTCAACTTTTTTATATAAAGCTCCTGACTTTTATAACAATGCAAAAACAGAATTCAAAAGAGATTTAGAGATAAATTTCACTTGAAACCTGTTGTCACTAGAGTCGGAGGTCTATCATCCCTGACAAACCAACACCGAATGACCAGATAATTGCCAAAACCGTAACTTATCATTAGCCAGAGATTCCTCATCTTCACATTACTCATATATCACACATTTTTTTAGTGTCCATCAAGAGAATCTTCACATAAAACATTCATCACCACATTATTCGTGGAGAGCGAACCTCTCCGAAGGGCAGCAAACAAAATATTCCATGTTTTTTTCTGCGAGTCTTCCCCCTAATAAAAACTATTTTTCAATCACACGCTAGTTAGACTCGGACTATGGGTTTAACTTACAAGTAGGGAAATAAAATTGTATGTAACTTTATCTCCATTTATGCATAACACATCCAGTTTAGTTAAAGATCCATGGGAACTTTTGTAGCTCATAGTTTAACTTAACCTATAATGAAGCCTGGCCACAAAGAAAAACCAGGATTTTAATAACAATAATAACAAAAAAAAGTTTTTTTATTCCTACATTTTTTCCAATGAAGCTCACCAAATCAAAAATTTTCTTATCTCTTATTAAAACACAAGTTTTCTTTTGCTCTATAAGTGACTATTTACACGAACATTTTTGTTGAACTATAACTAAATTGTATGTAACTTTATCTCCATTTATGCATAACACATCCAGTTTAGTTAAAGATCCCTGGGAACTTTTGTAGCTCATAGTTTAACTTAACCTATAATGAAGCCTGGCCACAAAGAAAAACCAGGATTTTAATAACAAAAAAAAAGTTTTTTTTACTCCCACATTTTTTCCAATGAAGCTCACCAAATCAAACATTTTCTTATCTCTTATTAAAACACAAGTTTTCTTTTGCTCTATAAGTGACTATTTACACGAACATTTTTGTTGAACTATAACTTTTTTTCTTAGATTGTAGATTTTTGTTAGGTTTCTTTGGACTTCCTCAACTTTGCCTTTGTTGAGCACTCATCATCGTGATCATCCCGGTCATTTTTATTGCTCACAGACACGTAATAATAATCATGCAAGACTAAAGAACGAAAAAAATGGATGACTATATTTTTGAGTTTTTATTCAACAGAATGCATCGTCTTATTAGGGAAGCTTTGCATTCATGCATGCGAAAATAGGTGATAGGGAATTTGTATAACACGCGAAAAATGTTATATGCATAAGCTCAGTATATGTATTCAACAGATTAATTTGCATATTCAGAGTAAAGAGTAACATATTTCCAGGACTTGAGATTGTACACATGAAGTTGTGCTTTTATGGCGTAATAACAATAAAAATGTTAACTCATAATGGACACACACCGTTGTAAGCGATGAAACAAGACGGAAGATGAATAGGAGGGCAATCAAGCATGCGATATTAATAAGCACATTATTAGCCAGCTAATTTTTTATTTTCAGGTTGATTGTTTTAAAAGTTATGTCCGTGTTGTTCGTTAGCGTGGGATTTGTGAGAGATGTAAAACTCAGCTCTCCAGAGTACTAGGTACGAGGTACGCATTGCAAATATCTCTCCAGTGATTTTTTTGCAAGCAAATTTTCTAATTTCACGCTGGAGAATACAGAGGCGTGTTGTAAAAAAAAGGTGCAAAATGCATTGTACGGAAATGGCTAGCATGTCATGTGCAATTATGGAACAGTTGACAGAGGTTTTTTGCTTCTCTAGTTTTCATAGTAAAAGACTTGGAAATGTTTAACTAAAACAAACATTTGTTGGTTCCACTAAGTAGTAATTTTGTGTAATTTTTCACAAGTAATTGTGTATGAAGATGAAGAAATGATGGATTCCCTAATGACGATCCGAGGGATCAACGTTTCTCCATGGGAAAAATATCATTTTGGGAAAATCTACGTTCCAACCATTGCCCATAAAAAATTCAAAAACTTTTCAAGGATAGAAATCCAACCCCCTCGATGTTATCCAAAGACGCTTTGTGTCCTCTGCAATTATAAATGTACTTAAATCCCTACTAAAAACGTAAAGTGCTTCATCACATTGCCATAAAATATTTGCTTTGCTTAATTTTTGCCAAGTAGTTGTTAAAAGGGTAGTGCACATAGAGCCAACAGGTGGTGAGACCAAATAGCACACATTTGACATACCTGCCGTGAGAGTTTTGTTCGCAAAGGTCACACCAAAAATTGTTATGCTTTTGATTCTGTTATCAACTCTTGATGAAGTGATTCTCATTCTATACTTTAGTTAAAGTCGTGTTTTAACTAGATGATCACTTCATTTCAAATGCATGAGAGGGCGGTCCGCATGACAAATCAGACTTGACAATGAAATCAACTGAGCAATGATAAAACTAGAGAGTAATTTTTCATCCATTTTGTGTGCTACATACTCCCATATAAACATAAAATAGATATTAGTATGTGAGTCTACCTTGTCAATTCGCACGTTTGACAAGACAACTATCTTGTAAAAATGTTAAACCTGATAAAAATCTTAATTTAATGTTTACTTTACTCCCAGTTGACAGTCTAAAAAAAGGGATGTCAATTTTTATATAAACTCGCCTAGGGCAAAGTGACACGTACAGTCAAGTTCCTTTATGATCTTCACAGTAAATAACAAAATTAAATGACGACTCGTTGACAAACAACGATGCACAATGTGATGTATTTAGT
Organism: Salina celebensis; assembly: GCA_036561885.1. NCBI lineage: Eukaryota > Metazoa > Arthropoda > Collembola > Entomobryomorpha > Paronellidae > Salina > Salina celebensis. The sequence goes on from JAAXOA010000322.1 coordinate 5,222, forward strand.
GCAAACGAAGAATACTAGCAAAAATATTTATATACAATCTATACCTATGCAATATAGTGCAAAAATGACACTGATTCTTTTTTCGCACTATGGCAATGGGATAGGCAAGTTATACGGCTAAAGCCTTGATGGTTGGAATTCTCTTGTAAAACTGCATTTTATGTCCATTCCCTTTCCCGTGTCCTTCTCTTTGTTAATTCCCTTACGAAGTCGATATCGCTTGAGACTGGGCTGGTCGTGATATTTCCAAAGACTTGCTGAAACGCTGCAGCTGTTGACGAGGGAGTATTTTTCAGTAATGAATGACTGTAATTTTTATTTATTAACTGTCGTGCGTCGAGAGGGGAATTAGATAATATGGCTGCACAAAGAATTAAAATTGGTCAAGCAACTATTTAAATGAATTATGTCTTCGCGAGCACGCTGATGATTGGGAGTCTGTCATTTGAATGTTGTTTTTAGGTGCTTTAACATACTAATTTTTTGTTGTTGCTCATGTTTGAATGTTTAGACACTAATCATCATTTACGCTAAAAACAGATAAAGTGCCACATTCATTATACTTATTACTGTTATTATATCACAAAGGGATGACTTGGAAGATGAAGCAATCAGATTTATAATCTCATCAGCCAACATTATATTGTCTTTTGTGTCGCAACAAGTTTTGTCTACCAGGTTATCATGGGAATGACAGAAAGGATTTTTAGATAAACACGAAAAGAAAATACTCTGCATAATATTTGGTTAGTTCAGAGCTTTACAAAATGAAAAATTGCTTTGCACTTTATGCCTACTTAAATATTTGGTGGTGCAAAGTTGCAATTACAATGTTTTTTATAACTGAAATTCGCTTGAATTTCCACACCCTAAACATCATGCCAAGCAGCCAATCAAAGTTTGATTTTTTTTGCAAGACAAACAAAATCCTTATTTTTAGAAAAATGGAAAATTTTTCTTTTGGAATCAAGTGCCATTTGACTTAGTTTTGAACAGCAATAAGCAGCAAAAATGATAATCTCATTGTACATTAATCCTTCTTCATAACATCAAGCACCGGCCGAAAACTCGTTATAGTTTTGCAGCCTTTTAATAAACTTGTGTTTGGCAATCTTCTCATAAAACCTTGAAGTCTATATAGGTATTGTAGCGCACAGCATAATATTACTTTTTTTAATTCCTTCGTAACAGTCTCCTAACAATTGGCGCTATGCACAAGGCAACGCGTTTATCTGCGTACGTTTTATTGTTAAGATTCCACTCACTTTCAGTTTTGCTTTAAAAAATCATTCAAAGCCAATGAACACAATCCCATAGGGAATTCTATAATGAAAAATTACTATTGGCAGTTATTGGGAGACAGGGATAAACAAGAAAACAAAGCTGTTTTACAAATTTACCTGTAAACTTTTGTATTGTTGCAGTCGTAGCTTAAAGGATGCATTCAAGTATATTTTATACTATATTTTTGCTGTTTTTTTTTCTGAAAAAAAAACACGCAAAAATCGTACTCTACTCATAAAATATAGTTTTGCACGCTTTATGCACAGTTGCATTTTACTACACTAGCAATATATTTACGTCAAAAAACGACAAGAATCTTATATCCTTCTGGCGTTTGATGTAGATATTCTGGTATGAACGCTAAAAAGAAGGGGTTTACCGCAGACTTTGTTTTGTATACTGTGTGAGACTCAGTTAACTATGAAGCAATAATTATCATCACCATTGATCTAGCATTTATCATGCTGCTCAGAGCAAGCCATGTAATGAAAAGTGTGCTGGTATTTGTATGAATACAAACTTTAAGTACGTCATAGATATCTGCATTATTGCACAGGGTGGTTTTTTTTGGTGATGGTAAATACTTGAAGCATAACTGAAAAATAATATGGTTGCCATAACAGAATCAACATAGCTATTGTGTAGACAGTTTAAGAATGATCGCCAAAAAAAAGAGTCAAGTGCACTGCATCATGAAAGGGTTAAAAATTGTAAAAATTTGCGTTCTTTGTCTAAAAATATTACCTCTTATGAGAGAATGCTTGACTGCGATGATTAATGTTTTGTTTTTTTGGCAAGGAGAAAAAGTAAAATTATGGAAACAGTTGAAAACGATAAATACATGGTAAATTTTGTCATGGTGAAACTCGCAAAAATGTTGGACAAGGAGGAATCAATTGAATTTGTCTATACAAATTGGATAAGGGTCGTGGTGACGGGAATTTAATGTGACAACATTAACTATCAAACATTTTGGACAAACTTGGTAGAGAACATTGGAAAGGGAAACGTTGGCAAAAGAACAAATCGATTTGTAGCGTTTGAAACATAACTAGTGATGAGAGAAGGATGCATAATAAGTGTCGCTGAGCATAAAGATTGGTCACGACGACGAGTCATTTTGCAGGATCACTGAACACGCCTTTTTGTGTGCGGATGCAATCAACCGAATGAAGTTATGTGTTTTTTTTATAAATTTTGTTTCAATGGTTATTTGAACGCGGTAATGATTGAAGTGTGATTGGTGACAAGAGCAAATGAAACTGATGGCGGTGGTGTCACTATTTCCATACGTAACACTCAAATCTATTTAGATTGTTGCAAAAAAGGCACTCAGACTCACACTTACAAAAGCGGAACCTGACGATTAGAGTAAATACGTTGGAAATCCTTGTCGAGTCAAGGCAAGGATAAAAAATGGGTTTGCTTTTACATTTACTTACTTGTGAACACACACCAGAGAGTAATTATTACGCAAGAGGGTGGGATATTTTAAATCAGTGCAAGCTTGCATGGATACATACCAGAGACAGAGAACATAAAATTATCCATGAAGTTACATCAATCAAAAACCACATCAACACATCCGTTGTCGCATAATAAATTATAAAAGTACAAACCTGAAATTATGTGTAAGTATCACTGGGTCTAGTTTATCTCAACTTCACCCCGAAAACTGTTTGCTCTTTGTTTAGCGTCTGTTTTATACACAAGCCAAATCTTTGTTGTTTATGGAAAATAAGATTCTGTTGAGATCGCTATAAGAACATAATGAAGTATGTCAAAACCAACATAAAAAATGACCACTTAAGGCTTTCTTCAAGTACACAACCACTCACAATAAACAAACAAAGTTGTGCAGAAAATGCAACTATAAACACCCACAACTGACCTATTCAAGTTTCATTCCCATTCGATGAACCAGCAAAGTTGACTTAATTGTTTACTTTTATTTAGTTCTATCAGCACCGATTATGCATACTTTGCATTATCACGGAAATCTGCAAGGCTAGTTTATAGATAAAAATCTTCGCACTGATGACACTGAAAGGAAAATTACACATCTTCCCATTCTTAATAGCATTTGATCACAGCAGTATTACTATAGCACCAAAATGCTTTCAAGCTTCCTTCCGTTAGCAAGAATGCAATTTTATTTAGAACCGTTTTTTGCACAATTGTGAAATTAGCACTTAAAAAACAAGATTGGTAAATGTTAAAGAATTTTCCGATTTTTGTACCATGTTGTAGGTAACACGGAGTCAGGTTTTTGCGGTTGCAGGCAAAAAAAATATTTACTTAAATGTTATTGCGAGTTTCGATACGGACCAGCCGTTAAATAATTTGTTACAGAGAGAAAAAACACCGACAAAAAAATGTATTTCCACGCGTTTTCTTACATGATCCCTGTGTAGCGTGTGTGTTTACACTTTTGTCGCTCTATCTCTCGTGGCCCTGCCAAAAAGATTTCGTACGGTGACTGATGACGCGAAGATGCTTACAGCAACCCTGCATGCAGGCAAATGCTGGTGTTTGTCCGTGCTCTACCTGGCTTTGTCTTGAAAGATCTCCACAGGCAAAGCAGCGAAAAAAGGAGCGTGAATAAAAATGCAAACTAGAGGATTAACACACAAAGTATAGCTCTAGTGTCTGAACGATAGGATCAGGCCCAGCGTACCTGAGAAGATTTTTGTCTGTGGTGGAACCACAGACTCCTCGTTCCATGATCGCAAACCATGCAAAACTCAGAACAAGGAACAGGCTCGCTTCACTTCGAACAGCTTTTGGTGGAGATAATACTCTGCTGTGGTGATTGCGTACAAGGAATACGAGTGCGCGGTGAGGTTTGCCAGTTCACCGAGTGAGATAAGTAGATGAAGTAGGGAAGGTTGTGGTGATGGAGGGCGATTAGGTTTTCATGAAAAGGACCTGGCATGGTCCCTGACTTTTCGAGTGAACTGTGTGTAGGCCACTTTGGCATCAATACACGTGTTCATGGAGAAACATTTTGAAGGAAATTGCATATGTATTAGTAATTGGTACAAGAAGACTGCTGCCATGAACTTTATGTCGACGGAAGTAAGCTTTTGTGAGGAAAATGAACAAACACTTTGATTAAAACATGGATGGATACTATTTTCATCAAGTAAAGCTCAATGAGTATCTGCTGAGGTTATGCTTTATTGGGGCTCTGCATTATGCAACTTTTCGAACAGAACGAATTGGATCCTGTTCCGGTTGAAGCGATATGTAGCTAAGGTACATGCAGTGAATAAACAAACGAGAAATTGTGCTGTTTTATATAAACTTTTAAAAAATGTATTAATGACCTTGCTGGTAATGAGCTAATGTTGCCCCCTGTTGGGTAAATAACTGCCTCCTTTGGAGGATTGAGATAGTCAAAGTCATACAAATCAACGAAAAAGTTATATTTCACATGCAGGCACGTCCGTTGATACAACGATTTTAATTCGGGATAAGGATGTGAAGTAATTAAAACTTGCGAATTTTGAAGCAGACAAAAATCTTTAATTAAGGTTTATCAACACCTGGAAAGTTCATGATGTTTTTCGCAATATTTCAAAAACTGAAGAATGAGATTACTTTGAATGTAGTCGTCATGGTTTTTGCATTTTCACATCTTGGATAGAGCAAGTTTCGTGCTGCTCCACTAAAACTTTAATAGAAACACGTATCTCTCATGAATACTTGACCAGATTTTGCATACGTTTACTATATGAACAGACCACCAATTTAATTTGCGGAATACGCAGTGTAATGGATATATAGATCAAACAGGCTTCCAGTGTTTGTATTGTATAAAACAAACAGAGTAATTACTTTGAAATAAGCATCAGCTCGACTTACTTTTCATACGTAAATTTACTTCTCATTATAAACCATAGAGTTATCAAGTGTTACCTATTTAATGCAATACCCGTGCAAAATATTACTATGAAAATGCAACTTAATCCTGAGGCACGCGAAGTAAACTACCGTCATACCACCATCAATCAACGTGTTGTATTCTAACCACTGTTACGACAAACGCAAACCGCGTGCGTAAAATCCCGATAATCGACTAAATAAATTCCCGGCAAGTAGGTACAAATTGGAGAATACTTTTAATAAGAAGTTATGTTATAAATTACCATCTTATTACGTAATAATCTACACAAATAGCAGTGTTAACGTAAAAATACAAAAATTGCTGAACTGCCATTAACCTACGGAGAGGTGAGAATGGGCTGGGAGTGCGAATTATATGTTTATACACGTGTGCTAATTGACGATTCCCGAATGGGAAGTTCAAAGAAAAAGTAAACCCGTTCAAGCGTCATATCCAGACCAGTCTCGTCATTTTAAACTAACACCTATGCACACCTTTGAAAATCTCCGTAATCAATCATCATTACACCGTTGCTATCGTCATTTTGTACGTTCGAAAAATCCCTTTAAAACATTCTGAATGATTGTAAAAGGTATCCATACATCACAAGCATAACTTTACTACGTATGAAAAGGCTCAGGCCACCAAAGACTTAACTAGGCTACCACCTTGGAGTATGCAACGGTTGCACTCTCCATAAACATGAGATGCAATAGATACTTCTTGCTAGAGCAACGTCACTTCAAGACTTATTTTCAAATCACGCTGAGCATCAAGTATTGTGTGCAACTTTCCAATTAGCCAAGTTGATAAAAAAGCAGCAGAAAGGATGACCATGACAACCTATAATGGAAGCTGAGTCTTAAATACATACAACATGGTACTCCTAAAATCGTAACCAAACCATTTAAAAATTTATGCGCTGCGGGAGGATCGTGTAGTGCAACCGTATTTTAAAAAATCTATCAAAAAACACATGTATTCAAAAATAAAACATTCACTCCACAAAAGAAAAACGATCCACTCTGCAGATAAGCGTTTTTCTTGTATGATCATCCGTGTCAGCGTAATTGGTAGTGTGCAACTTCAAACAGTGCATTAATGTTGATGAGACAGTCATGTCGTTAAAAATATTTACTTGTAAAGTTTATTGGTCATGATGACTTTGTCCTTTAATAATGAAAGTAGGGGCTGTCCACACAGAAAACAAAAAGTGGAGGTGACCCCCTCACGACATTTCGTTTGACAAGAACAAAACGCAGTTGCACGGACAGAGATTGATCATTACTGTAGTGGAATGGAAAGGTACCCTAATTTTGTTTTGAAAATAACAGAAACGATGAAGATTTAGAGACAAAAGTTGAGGAGAGTGTGATTATCATCATAACGATTGAAATTAACGTTACCTCAATACACAGAGTTACATGCTAATCATCTGCCGACGGTTAATTCTTGTGTCGAAAACTTGTTAGCGTCAATAAATAATACAAGCAAAACAGGTCATTATTATGACGTTCTTGCAAAATGACTCGTTCTTTTTTGTCTCTACTCAAATTACTGATGAATGCAATCTGATAGTTGCTTTATTTAACTTTTCTTTAGTGTCTTTATTAAATTTATGTTTTTTTATTCGAGACCTATAATTTGATTTGAAATGTGTGCATATTAAATTTATTCTTTTCATCTTATTAACCTCATACCGTCACTAGTCAACTGCAACTCTGTCTCAATCACTATTTTTACCTAACAATGTATAGAATTTAATTGATACCTAAAAATGGCCAAAAATGTAAATGATTAAGTAACGACTGCTTGTCTTATAAAATGCATACCAAAGAAACGAAATGCATGTTTTATTCGTAAAAATGATTGGCTTCGTTTGATTTCTTACACAGGTTTGCCGCAGTAACGGTCACGTTGTCGTCGATGATATCACGTTGCTTACTTAATTTGACAGTTTTCTTCAAAATATGTATACAATTAGTTAAGTTATGATACAACAATCTTTATTTCAAGTTCAAAATCATGTCATGTTGAAACACGTAATATTTCTAAATCAAGGGAACACCACTCCCTTATTAACGAGCCGCATTGATGTATCAATCTTTTTCCAATGGTGAGCGATCACGAAATGGGTACAACGAGCAGTCCACCCACACCCAAAGGAAGTTAGATTTCACTGGAATTGGAGCAGAGTTAACAGTTAGTCTAGTTTTTTCTTATAAAATCATCCTGAGCTTGGAATGCTCACGATTTTGCTCCAATTTCCTAAATATGTACATTCATGACAGCGTCTTTTGTTCTTTAAAATAAGATCATTCTGCAATTGAAATTTCTTTCATAAGCGCCACTGTACTTTTCAAATATTCGCCAAAACACTTCTTCAAATTTTAATGCAAATTGCACAATTTTGAATGCACACTGATTGCATTCTTACTTATCTTGGCTTATCTCTGCAACACTTTTCAACCTTAACCCATGAAAGTTTTCACTCAGTGTGGAATACTGATGTGGGGCGTACTTATAGAGCCTAAGGATCCCATAGGATTGTGTAAGGTTTTGGTTACATAGTAACACAGACTTGCTAATACCTCTATGCTGATTTGCNGATTGTGTAAGGTTTTGGTTACATAGTAACACAGACTTGCTAATACCTCTATGCTGATTTGCGATTTTTTAACATTTTTCATTATTGCATTGTTATCATTATTACGATGCAGACACACCACTGCATACACTGCACAAGTTCTCTATGATTGCAAACGAATTAGCCAATAGTGCTTTGCACTATTCATTGTTTACGCAACAGATCATTGTAGCAAACTAACAATGCTTATAGAATAAAGGATGTTTGTACAATTCGCACACAGATTGATGCACTCGTAAAGACGCCAAAAGCACTAAAACAAGGGATGAAGTGTTAACTCATCAGGGAATACCATATATCTAATATGCATACGGTTAAAATGTTTCCACGGTTTATAGGTACTTGAAGGTAACGTCATTTTCATCATCTATTGAACGTGTCAGCGGTTATTGCGCAGGTGAGTGTTGAATCATTAGCATGTTTCATATCCTCGGCTGATGATGCGTATCACGAGAATTGATATTTAATAGATGGTCGTCACAATTTTATGTCGGGTTTTACATGTGAAAGATTCAGACACATTGTAGAGGTGTTGAATATTGCGAAGAATGTCAGACCAAAATGAGTTATTACGTGCTGCTGTATTTTTCCATAATGGTGCTACAGGAAACTGGGAAATTGAGCCTGGTCCAAGGTAGACAATGCACGAGAAACTGCCATACATGTTTTTGTACTTTCTTTAGGCAAAACATCTGACGAATGTTGGAAATTTATGAGATTTTTAAAGACACTAACTAAAAAAAACAAGTCATGATTGTTTTTCGAGACGATTTTTCCTGTACTATTTTTGGACTATGTGTATAGCATAATTATAGCCCGTCTGAGGATACATGCAGTTTCAAGATTTTACGAGAGTGAACATTTATGTCATATTGTAGCTTGAGTGGACACACAGAATTTTAATTAAAACATGCATGCACCAAAAACATGCAGAAAACCATGACCTTTTAGAGTGCGTTGAGATAGAACAAAGGAAGAGTGGGATGACGATACACACTGTTTTCTATTTTTACGCCCTGGACATGTTTAGGCATGAGCTACATACCATTAACCTATGATTTTCGCACACCTTATCTTAAGGCGTGATTATTCCCCTCGTGAGCTGTTCATCAACACAAACAATTTAGTATGTTGCTATCAACATCATCACGACCAATTAAAGCAAAAGATGATATTGAAGATCAAAATGGTGATGGAATAAGAGTTGTACTGACTAACCAAGAATGATAAGTACAAAATTATGTAATGAAAAACCGGCTCATACCTCTTTCAGGCGATTCTCACGAGCAAAAAAGAAACTATGCAAAATAAGCTTTGAATCTGACGTAGTGGTCAAGTTAACAAGTAGTCGCTCTTATTTGATGACCTTGGTAGATGAAAAGTTGGAAAAAATGAAGAAAGGGACATTTCAAGTTAAGTCGATACCGACTACCGACCTAATTTAGTCATAATAACTTCTCAGTAATCTACAATTTCACAAAAATGTTTTTTTCTTCAAAAAAATCCTATTAGTCATTTCATACTAATGGTCATCCAGAAATTACATTTAACAGAAACTTTATCCGCCCGTTACTTACGAAAGTTATTTGTAAAAGCGCAATCTTCTTGAAATGTCATCTTAAGAGTTTCTACATGATAATTTCGACAGCGAAATTTTTAATGATTCCTCCGTGACATAGTCATCAATTCCAATAAAACAAAAGAAAGTTGTCTGCAAAATACACTCTAAATTTCAAAGTGTCACGCAATTTGTGTCAGAGGTTAAAGCGTGCGTTTGTTCTTGGAAGGAAATGCAATAGAGGCTGTGTTTTAAGTAAAATTGCAACCACTTCATCATTTTCATATTTGCAATAATTTCCATTTAGCTTACAAACTTGAAGAGCATAACTGTTTATAGGTCAGATCAATTTTTCATACCATAATCTATGAAGCTCAGCATCCTAAATGTCATCATCATTATAAGTTTAAAAAATGACATAGTCATCAATTCCAATAAAACAAAAGAAAGTTGTCTGCAAAATACACTCTAAATTTCAAAGTGTCACGCAATTTATGTCAGAGGTTAAAGCGTGCGTTTGTTCTTGGAGGGAAATGCAATAGAGGCTGTGTTTTAAGTACAATTGCAACCACCTCATCATTTTTATATTTGCAATAATTTCTATTTAGCTTACAAACTTGAAGAGCGTAACTGTTTATAGGTCAGATCAATTTTTCATACCATAATCTATGAAGCTCAGCATCCTAAATGTCATCATCATTATAAGTTTAAAAAACAATATTTTATATCCTGTTGCGTTAGTTCATCCCAAAAATACCCTGTTGCTTAATACTTTGTTGCATCCTGTATTGCACGCGAAACTTTAATATTACGTCAAAGCAGGATTTTGATTCCTGCAAGCATCTTCTCCACTGCATCATCACCGCTTTAAACATTGTTTATAATATAGTCATATTGCACCTTCCCTTCCGTTAGGTCATTACGTCATCTACTATCCATTACCGAATCATCAACACCAAAAAAATGATTGTTTTTATGGCACGCAAAATAGGATAGTTTTTTTTTGTTGGGATAACACATTTTGTTTGTAAGCTCAAACATATATTGCGAATATGTATTGAGACTGGCAGGACCGTCGTTCCTGTGATCGACTGGGACTGGTCAAACGTGTTGGTAAACTTTCAGATTTTTTAATGCATCAATTTCATCCCTAAACACTCACCCTTTTTTTGATTTACAACAAAAGCGTTAACATGATCATAATCGCACCTGGCACAATTCGCCTCTAGTCATCGTGATTGCCATTTCACGCGTACTCTATGTTCTATATTATTTTTTCACACAAAACTGTTATTTGTTTAAAATATCAAGTTGTATTCAGAGTAATCAGGTTTGCTACTATTTAATTGTTGCAAAAAAAAACGTACAGAACAAGAATGCGAATGGGACTGAGTTCACAACTGTTACGCTTGTAGCATTTTGTCCACCCTCGATCAATTAGCGTCTATTTTATTAGAGCCATGTGTGCAAGCAATAAGGCCAAAGAAAACTTGTTGCAAAAGAAGAACGGAAGAAAAGAGGATACACGATTGATCGTGTCGTCAGGGAGGAAATAAAAAAAAGGTGAGTAGGTATGCAAAATGGCAAAGTCGCCTTCATTGCTCACTTCCTTCCGAGGCTTCTTCACTCTCAATCTGACACACTTTTTCAAAATACTGAAAAAACGTAACTGGCTACATGCCGGCAAGACAGACTTGTTTTGCTTTTGTTTGCTGCTGCATAAGCGACAATTTTTTTTTTCGTTGCACAATACAAAGTGCAGTAGGTGAGTTTTGTATACTCCCATCATTTATCATCATTTTACAATGTGGGATATTAGAAACATTATCGATTTCATCCCCATTTTTTTCGCAATAGAAAAAAATAAGTAATGATTGTGATGATGAATTTCCCTTTCAGGCTTCCGTTACTTTACAAACAAATGTTTTCTTTGTAATTTTTCTTCACATATTCAAATGAAGCTGAATCAATTTGCTAGTTGAATTTGCAATATCAAGAACGGGGATTACTCAACAGGTCTAAAGTATCGCTGAGAAAAAGTTGTAGTAATTACAATAATACGACAAAAATGGAAGTAGAGCACCGAAGAATAATTTGAATCAATCAACGAAATGAATACAAAAATATTTGTATGGTATATTTTCGACTGCAGAAGTACAATACAAGAAGAATATTGCGAGTGTAATTACACTGGGAGTTTCATTTGCAATGCGAGTGTTTCCTCGTTTGCTGGTCAGCCTATTTTCTGTAAATACAACAAAGACTTCTTCAATAGTTTAACAAAAAAATGATTGAAGGGATGACTCTAATGATGTGTTAGGGTGAGATTCAATCGCATCGTTAATCAGATCGCTTCTCTTCGAAACAAAGGCAGCCGAAAAGAAGCTCGAGATTTTCATGAGGAAGTTAATCGCTCTCATCAATACCGCAAAATATCTCTATTAAAGTTTACAAGCAAAATTAATTATTTTTTGGAAGTTTGCTTATGGAAGTTGTATGTAATTCAACCAGCCTTCAAAGACGGAGACATTATCAGTTCAATCGATTGATCAATCAAATGAAACGCTTTCTGTTTCCCTGAAACCAAACGGATTTATCGCGACTCCAATTAAAATGCAACTCACAAGCTAAGTAGTATGACCTTCCTTTCCTGTAAGAATTATAAACGCATTCTTCAATTTCCTATTTTCACGTTTCAATCCTGTATTAGCATCACTTTGCAGGGATATCACTATCACTTTAAATCGACCATTGTACTAGTTTATCAGTTATTAATAAATAAAACCCGTAATTGACTGCTCTATTATCGCAACGAACGATAGTGAATGTTCGCTGCAGGGACAGGATTCGAAGTATACTCGCTGACGAGCTGACTTTTGCAAATCCGCCCTTGATATGAAAACCATCCCCTAACGTCACCGTTCCATTAGCAGAGATTTTGATTTGTATACAAAGTCATATTGTACTGACGCAGTATTTCGCAATAAGGTTTTTTTTCTTTCTATTTCTAAAGATGGGAGAACATTAGGCATAAAGTTTTCTTCCTTGGTTTATTATTATCATCTATTATTGCTGGGTTTCTTGTTCAAATCAAACCAATTTCACTCTCGCCTTCAATAAAATCAAATCCCTGTACCTTTCTGTTGTGTCAGGAGTAGACAAGATACCATTTTTATGGCTGAGAACAAATTGTGGAGTGCGCGAAAATAAGAAACTGTTGGGACTTATGTTAAGTTCAATAGTGGGCTGAATGAAGAAAAATAGATGACGATGAGGATGATGACGAACGTGACGATAAATACTTATATTCCTTTTCTTTTTCGAATTGAAATGGAGAGGACGCGAGGCTTAATGAGCGGATATACCCAAGTAAATAACAAGTTTTACACTTAATATTGCAATTATGGCAGACGACTTCTTGTAAAGCAGGTGTATTGCCGCTTAGATAATGATTACTGATGGTTTGTCGCAGAAAAAAAAATGAAAACGCCTTTTGCTGTGTAATGTAGATCTCAGGCGGATGTGAACACCGCAAAACTCCTCAGAGTGACACATACATTGACATTGCCGAATTAGTGTAGTCTGCGTGTAATTTTGTAATTGCGACAATTTTGCGTACACACGCACCCGCAAACGCAATGGAGGTAATTGTAGGAGACCATTGTGGTAAAAATCTTGAACAAAACGATACAATGGTTTGTCTAAATGTGGTAATTTGATTTTTTTTAACAAAGATGTAATCCAACTTAGAAAATGTCTTTTTGGTGTATTGTCCTCATCACATTTTGAAACTTCCTTCCTTTCCAACATAAATGTTATATCATCACACTGCCACTCTATCGTTTGAATCGAACTATGGCTGCGGTTTGTTAATTTTTCTTGAATCTTTTCAATTTGCTACCTAATTTTTTTTTTTGTTCAACTCTCTTTATAATTAGAAATAACATAAATTTTAAATTATTAGTTAAATCAAGAAGATAATCACTTGATGAGCTTTATGAGAAAGTTGTCCCCATAAAGTCTGCGACATTTTGCATTGTGTTGTATATTGTATATAACAGCCATAGCGAACTATGCGACAATATCACTCTACTCCGATACTTACCTCATACTTTAACCAAATCCAAGGATTAAATTGTCACCCCTCCTGTATGTCCAGTCTGAATAATTTTCCCAGTAAAAGTTATATTACAAAGTATCTTTTACTAAAAAGAAATCACGTAAAATAGAGTATTATCACAGTTTCACTTTTGAGTAAGCAGTCGTATGACACAACACAGATATCCAAAACGACTTGAACAAAAAAAATGTTAATAAACTCCACTCTCTGATATAAAAAATTTCTTCTCCACGTGGGCGCAATAAAGAGTGCGTCTGCCGATTTTACAAACTAATCAAAATATTTGTTTAAGTGTGAATAACTTTTTAGGCTGCTATATTTGGAAAAAAAATGTACGCGCTGTTGTGTTGTAATACGATTATGGCAATTGGCGTCTCCTCTTTTTTTTGAACAAAGGAATCAAATTCACTTTCAGAGTAATATCAGCGTAAAAAATACGATAAATTGTTGGTACAATAACAGAAATATAACCGTTTTTGACTATAGAGAGTCTTAAAGAGAGAGGTTTGCTTGGTGTGAAATAGGTAAATCGCGATACATAACGGGCTCACACACTCACTCACACAAACAAATACAATTTTTTTTAAAGAGATGATGATTCTTCAGGCTCTTTTTCGAATTCAGCGAAGAAAAAAAAAATATTACGATGATGAGTGCAGGATTATTATTACAGCTGCCTTATAAAATTCTCACTGCTAACGATGTAGAAAACGAAAGTGAAACTAAAATTTTTGTGGATTTAAAAAAAAAATCAAACAGTGAGGGAGATACAGAAGCACAATAAAATTTAACAAAAAAATTGCACAGAAAAAAGGAAAATATTATAAAGAAGAGGAGAAAAAAGGATACCAATTTTGTGGGGTAAGTGTTATAAAATTTTCATAAAGAAACTTTTTTTTACTGTTCACTGTGATGAAAAATAAACGATAACAATAAAGAGTTAAGTTAGAAGACAATTTGAAGTCCAAAGTTTCCAACGAACAGGTCCCATTTGTGATGTTGTTGGGGAGAAGACTTTTAATCTCTTTGTTAACGTCCATCAATTTTATGTGAGCCCGAAACTGGGTTTATCTTTTGCGTGAACTTTACGTAATAATTTGACTTTCGTGAAAATTACGATTAGCACCGTCTGTCATTAAAGTTTAGGAACACGGTGATTTTGTTTTGTGTCACGAGATGATACACTATTCACACACTTCTTCCCATCCTTCGCCCAAGTGTCAGCCTGATTAATCTAAGACACTCAAAGTTTTTTCGGCATGATTCACACAGGACGCGAGGGGAAACGTTGTGTAAGGGACCAAGCTAGGCACTCAAATGATTGGGACTTTGACGGTTGAGGTATACTCAATAATCACAATCTACTGTCCATATTTTTAATATTCCTTTTAATATTTGTCTAATATAGTTTATCTAACTCTAATCCAAAACACTTGAAGGTATTGAGGTATTGTGCTTGAAGGATGACAATGTATTGGAAGGGATTGGTTACGTTTGCTAAGGCTCTGCCGTTGGCGACTATTACCTCAGCAGGCAAACTGCAATTGCGCGAGAGATTATCTCAGCAAAGTGCACACCAAAACTTGCATGAATATTATAGGTCGTCAGAAAACGATACAAGTCTATATCATCAGTACTTTTTAGCTGCTGGGATAATACTTTATTTTAAATGCAATGAACGCCTGCAAAAACTGTGAGGTATGCGCGAAACGCAACAATGACTCGTGGTTACAACAATGCTGGGCATAGACACAAACCACGTATGATATGTTCAAAAAATTCTGTTGAACATTCTTGTTCTTATGAAACTCCTTGTTATGTGCATGGCTGGCTGCGATAGTGATAGTGAACGAGGAATGATTGGATTATACTTTATTTTTCAGTGGTTTGCATGAAGGAAGGAACGCAGAAGTTATCAAGCAAGTTTATTTCGCACAGTTATAACAGGAATTGTAGAAAAAAGGCAACAATGCTACCTAGCCAAAAAGTCACACTCACCAGGGCTGGTGAATGTAACCAGCGATGTTGGGAGAGAGAGGCGGAGTAGAATTAGTTGGGAATGAAACAAAAACGCAGAGTTAAAATATTTTCTTAAAGAAAAAAATAAATTTGCTTTAATGTGGTTTGTATGTGGTAGCTTTATAGAATCAAAAAACTGGTGTCCTCTTTTGTGACAAACAATGTATAGTACCGTTTTTGTTGTTGAAGTACTTAAATGGGTATATTTAGCTAATCATAATGACTACTGTGTGATTGTTGGCTGTGCAGAATTAAAAGTGCATGCTGCACTATATAGGTAATAAATCTAGATACATTTTTGCTGTAAAACATACTATGAAATAGTTGAAATGAATCGAAAGTGAGTTTACTCTCAGTTTTGTGCTCAGTCACTGTGTAAACTCAGACATGGTGCTTTACTCTTCATAGTTTTGTTACAAAGCCTTACATTTTTGCATTCAATTTGCTAAGGGGCGCTTGCAAGCTTCTTATGGTTGCAGTTAGCTCCATGACTATAACAATAACAAAATGACTACACTCACGTCAGTTTTACAATCACATTAGTAGCAGAGCACCCTATAACCTATCCTAGGTGTAGTTAGTCGACAAATTAAAATAATACTTAATACAGTGTTAAGCCCAGTATTAGTCAGGTAGGCAGTCACCAAGAATCGTAACAGGAATGATAAACAATGATTATCTTTGTTTTATCTATATGGCAACAAAACCAAAATACATAGAAGCAAACGGTTGTACAAAACGTATCAGATAACAATTTTTTTTGCTGTAGTTGAAATGTATTCCGCTGTGATGATAAGCCTAATAAATTTGCAAAAAAATCTGATACTTTAAGCTTGTGGGATAGACAAAAACGCTGATCAGTGTTGTGGTGCATAAAATTGACGTTTTCTGCCATGCCCTTTTTATTGCAGCAACACATTTTGTTATACTGTAATGTAACAGAAGTACCTAGAAGTCCACACTAAAAGAAACAGTTTTTGGTAATCAGACATTTTATAAAAAAGTTAATTTTCCACCGCCTCCACCTTCTGCTACTAGGAGTGCATGTTGTGAATCATCATAAAAGTTTTGGTATTGTACAAAAAAAATATTGCTCTTATGCGTTACGCTTAAAAGAGAATTTGAAATCAAGTTTTGACAGAAGGACTAACCGCGTTATGGGAGTCATCATCACAATTTAGCAGCTTAGTTGCATTATGCTTTAAAAATATCGTAGCTCTTATAAAATTGACTGAATTTGTATTCCTATAGCCCTCTTCTGGGTTTGGTGGGATTCTGGGATTATTTGAGCAAGAAAGGAAGCCAAAAAAATAATTGTGAGTAAGAAATTCTCATAAAAACATTAGCTGTTTCATGAACTAATAGCGTAGTGAGTCGCTATAATATGCGTTAATATGCATGCATTTTTCATCTGCGTTTGGCAAAATGAGAAGAGGAAGAAATAGAATTAAGTGAAATTTCTTTGTGGATGTTAATCTACACGCGTGAATGGTACTTGCTATGCAATATGCTGAATCCGATCCAAAGATTAGTTTGTCTTATAGACAGGTGATGATGGCTTTTGTAGTGATTTAATGAAATCAAAAGCAGTTCTCATACTTTCTCAGTGACAATTTACATAGCCAAATAGAAACTTGTGTATTGCTTTTGAGTTTAACATTCAAACGGTACAATGTGTTCAACCTTTAGTCGTCATCAGATTGTCTGCCTAAATTAGTAACGTATCGGTATCAATGATTTTTCCCAACTAAACTACATGTTTGTTGCATGTAAAAATCTCAGCCAAATGTCTGATTTGCCAGCACTCCTAACCCGGCTAAAAATCAGGTTTTATCAAAAATGTTTCGGCTTTTGTTGGCATAAAAGTCCTGTTATTGTGCCGTCGTCATGTAAAACCTGCTGAATGAACCGTCGAAAACGAAAACAGCTACACATACATAAAAAGCTCTACAATTTCATGAATCTGACTTCATACCGATGTCCATAGTTTCCTACTGATTCCCTCCAACTTTTGTTTGTCTAGTACTTATTGGCTTTGATGTCGTCACCATTATATCAAGGAACTCCATTCTTCATCACTACCTTCACATCATTTCAAAATGAGATGAAATATGCGCAATCGCGTGGTCTGTTTTAAATCAAGACGGACACTGAGGAAAAACCCCAAAACCAAAATTGAATCCCTTACGAACGACGGTACTTGAACGGATTGAATGAAAGAGAACGCCTCCTGCTTCACTGCGGCCAGATTACGTAATCTCTAATCAAGTGCAAAAATCATAAAATGACTCAAACAAAAACGCTAGAAATGTATAAAAAATGGAAGGGATTAGTCCCAGAACTATGTATGCAATTTATATCATGTCAGAAAACCTAACATATTTTGGGTGTACCAAGGCTTTTTGCTGTTTTGTTACAAATCGCAGTTTAAAAGTTATTAGAGGAAAAGGATTTCTTCACAACTCCTAACGTTCTTTTTGTCCCCACGCCTTTTTTCTTACAACGATACTAGCCCAGCAGGAGTTCCATATTATATATAGATCACATATATTTCGCTTATTACTATAAATTTACTAAATTTAATTGCACGTTGTTAAATTTCCAGGGACTTTTGTGCATTACATTCCTGACCCGAAACTGAATTGTTTTGACTTTGTTACAGTATAATCAGCTTAATCCTTGCAAATGTTCCTGCTGACCATGGCACACTATGTAGTGCATGCACAAACGTCATTTTTTACACCAAGATGAAACGCTTTCAACAGATAAGCTCTCTTCCTTGTCGCTGACTCGGTTTAATATGAACACCATTGCTGGTGGTTACGACAAGGTGTTGTTACACTGACAACCACGGGAGGAGGGGACGTTTGGTTGGTAACGCACGTCGAAGTGGAAATTCTTGATAA
The DNA here is from genome assembly GCA_036561885.1 of Salina celebensis. NCBI lineage: Eukaryota > Metazoa > Arthropoda > Collembola > Entomobryomorpha > Paronellidae > Salina > Salina celebensis. The sequence goes on from JAAXOA010000322.1 coordinate 23,645, forward strand.
GTCATCGTTCAACAGGATTATCGCCAATACAAACCAATATTTCTTATATAAGTACAGCCCTACCTAGGACAACCGCTGTTATACGTGTTGATTAAATAAAAAAACTATAATTTGACTGAAGGATGATAAAGCTTTAGAATCCCGTAAGGTTGTGTCTGACAGTTGAAATAGTGCAAAAATCATTGTCGCCCTTTGTAACAAGCATCACGCTTGGCGCAAACGCACACACGCATCCCAAATAGAAGGAGAAAAGTAAGTTTTGGAAGGAAAAAAATGTAAGATTGGGTGATGCTGAAGTACATGATCACTTTTTGTAGATACATTGGATTTATCATTTCGCATCATCCTCCTCCTTGTAATCTTGATCATCATCATGACTATGTGACCCAATTGGTGTTTGGCTGCTCAACTAGGACATACTGAACGAAAATCACGCACATGCGCAAAGTCATCAAAAGAAAGATTTACATTAATTTCTTTGCCATACCACCTTAGTATTTTTTCCTCAACATACTCCTTCATGATTTATTCTAATTTATTCAAATTGTAATAAATATTAACGTAAATATAGCATTAAATATATATCGCTGTTACCTAATATGAATCTTGAAAAAGAGAGAAAAAAGGCTGGTCTCATGTACGCACAGCATGTGAGCGATATTACCGCATATTATTGCTGATCCATATTAAGCCGTTTATCTTATGATAATCAAACTGTTAAGTTTTAATCTGCATGGTAAGTCACACTGTACCTTCATAAATACGCAAATCAAGATCAAACGACAACATCAAACTGCCTTTCTCTTTCCTTTGGTTTTAATGCGAAAAATTGCAGCAGTTTCATGCATTTTTTTTGCTGACAGACAAACTTGCTTAATCCCAGTCATGACAGTACCTCCTCTATTTGTAGAGTGCAGAGGAAAATCTTCGCCTCAAGTAAAACGTAAAATCAATTAAAATTACTAAAAGATAAGCTGTTACAAGCTGCTGTCAGGAAACAAAACAAACCCAATAGCTTTGATACCTCCGCATTGAAAGCTTCTTAACTGTCATAACGACAAACGGAACAATGTTTTCTGTAACTAAAAGATAAGCTGTTACAAGCTGCTGTCAGGAAACAAAACAAACCCAATAGCTTTGATACCTCCGCATTGAAAGCTTCTTAACTGTCATAACGACAAACGGAACAATGTTTTCTGCATCAACGATGATAACAAAAATGGCAGGTAATAGTAATACGGATTAAGGTGTAAAATATTATAAAAATAACAGGTACTGCTCTTTGTTTGTTAGCAACAAACAACCAGAGTATTTTTGTGTTGGACACATCTTTTGAGATTTTTTTTCTCTCACTCGTAATGGAGAAAAAACATCGCATCAACATGAAAACGCGTCAACAAAATTTTAAGAGAAACGGGTTCACTTCCCAGTTTCTTACTTTGTGGTTTCTTTCATCGTAATTTTTGTTCTGTTGTAGGTGCACCTCTAAGTGACAATTTTCAAAGTAACGACCCTCCCTACAATTTTGCTTTCTTATAAATTGTGTCCCGTTTTCAATTAAGTCGAATTTTGAATCATTGCTTGCAATTTTGGGACCCAATTTTTTTCAAAAGACCATAATAAATTGAATCAAATAATGGCTGCTGTAGAGAATGTTCTGCCTTGGAAGTTGCATGTTTTTTGTTTGTTTGTTCTGCTGCATCTTTTCGTATTTTTTTTACCGTACACTTCTTTTCTTGGAATGAACTGTTGCTTTTTGTACAATGTCTGCCAAGTGCAGATGAGAATTGAGAACAAACCTGAAATGAAGCTTTTTAAAGTTAAGTATACACCAGCATTGTTTGCTACAACGATTTATTTGTCAAAATTATTTCGACCATCAAGTAAAGTAACTGTTATATAAAAAAATCCTAAACATTTGAGCTAGTCGATTTTGTAAGCTACATTGTTGATAAGTAAATCATGTCGAAATAGTTTCATGGACCATTCTTTGTGTGCAAAAATTGTTGGCTTCAAACATTTTAAATGCGAAATTCCAATGGACTGCTGATTGATTATTGATAAGACGCATAAATTCGCACGTAGTGTAACAGCACACGGCTCAAAAATAAACGAACCATCATCATGCTCATCATGGGAGCATGGCAAACGCACTACACAGTGTCGTGTCCTAAAAAATCACTAAACCATCAAAGCAGACTAAAAAAATCAGATGGTTAAATACATACACGCATTCATATAACAACGTAATAATGCGTCGCTGATTTAAACGCTCAAGACGTGAAACAATGATAAGCACTTGCTTAAGTCATCCCAGTTTATCACTTAAAAATGTCAAAAGTTGTAGTCATTGCGCAAGCTGCTTTGGCTTCCATGACAGTTCGTTTGGTATCCAGTTCGCGAAGAGTGGCTGCAAACTGTCAAACGTGACGTTCTTATTGACATGGATGCCTAACAGATAGGTATGTATTTAGTAGTTAGGTATAGAATTTCATTTTCATTGTAATCAACACCATAAAGTAGAGACTTAGCTACATAGCTCTGTCATGACATATGACATTTACCACAAAACTTCCTTATTGATTTAAAAAATAGCAAACTTAAATCGTCATGGCACTCGTTGTCAGTATTTTTTTCTCTTTCTAGTACTTCCATTACGCTACTTTTACAGGACAATCTTACACTAGTTTGGCTAACGGT
>JAAXOA010000323.1:0-26228 GCA_036561885.1 Salina celebensis
TTGTCAGAAGCTTGTAAGGAAATAGTATGTTTACGAGCGTTCCTGAAAGAACTTGCATTTCCTCAGAAATCAGCCACCCAATACAAATATCCAAATCGTCAGTAAAATACAATTGTAGATGAATTCCGCAGCAATGTATGCAACGTTTGAAGAAGTTTTTTTATCAATTCCAGTATTATATTTATTGTCAAAGCAGGGTATTCAGTATGCGGCCCGGAGAAATGCGACTGTGGTTATTTAAATATGCGAATGCGTTGGAAATATTTTGTTCGAGAAATCAAAACTCCAGCATCCAAATGTGTGAACACATGGAGCGGGCATTTTAGTGCAGTAATATGTTTTCATGCGTCAAAAACTCTTGTGGCTTTACTTCTGATTCTATATAAATATCATTATTATTCAAACATTTCTTTAAGGAAAACAAAGACTACGTGTCAGTAGCATTTCATCATCAACTTTGAATTAAAAGAGATGAAAAACCTAACTTATTTATTAATTGTAATAAAAATGCATTTGATGTTGGAAATAGAGTTTTGTTCAAAAGATTTTATGGAATTGTTCTTTGCACCAAATTGAACAGAGACAGGCTTAAGGAAAAACATTCCATAGACCTTTATGTATTTGAAGCAGATATTTCTATTTAAAAGGATTTAGTGCATTTAGGTTACAATTTTTCGTTATAGTATAAAATGGAAAGTTCTGTTTCATGCACCTAATTTTGAGATTTCTATTTACAATTGGCACTGGCTTTGCTCCTTTAAGTTAAACTTGCTCGTTTACTTAGTCGCCATTAAATCATTCAATGTTTATTTGGTTGTGCAATCACTTTTGTTGTTGTTGAATCAGTCAGCCTCCGGTTCTGTTCTCGTCAAGGTCGTCCCCACTTTCCCCTATTCCAACAGAAATGATTAGGTTTTCCCCTGCTTAGAAGCGCAGTGGTGGTTGGATACCTGTATTTTATATCGACATTCAATCCCACAATCCCAGCACATGAACCGCTTTTCATTCTTATGCGAAATCACGTGTTGTGACAAACTGTTGCGTGATTTGGCAGCGTGGTCGCAAAGCGGACATGGATAAAGCCTTTCATCAGAGTGACTTCGGACGCGTTCACAGAGTTTCCATGTAGTTCTGAATTTCAATGGGCACTGGGCGCATCCGTGGACTTTGGTTGATTCATCGTGTGTTTTTGATGCCTATTTCGAGAACCCGAATGAGAAAATGTCATGAAGCATAATTTGCACTTGAATGGCTGTTCATTTTTGTTCGTTCGAAAGTGTTTATTGAGGTAACTGGATGTACGGAAACTCTTCTGACAATAGCTGCATTTAAAAGGTTTTATATTGTTGTGGATTAGCATGTGACATTGCAGTTTGGATTTGACAGTGAACGTTTTGTGGCAGATTTTGCAAATGTGTTTCTGCTCCGATTTTCTATTCTTAGAGTGAACTTTTCCGTGAGAAACTAATTTGTCCTTACGAGAGAATTTTTGTGCACACATGTCGCAGCTGTAGGGCTTCTCCCCGGTGTGGGTTGTCACATGCAAAGTCATGTGGTGTTTTTGGGAAAAGTTGGCATTGCAAATTCCCCATTTGAAGGGTTTTAACCCTTCATGGACACTTCGAACATGAGTTTTCAAACCTCGGATGATTTTGAAACATTTTGGACACTGGTTACATTCGTATGGCCGTTCATTTAAATGCGCTGCTATATGACTCTCAAACCCTATGTTTAGTTGGAAACTTCCAATCACAAAATGGACACTTGTGACACTCCATTATGTTGAATATAACAAGAACAATATTGAAATTGCCTACAATATCACACGCCGTCTCGTACGTTTCGCCAGTTTTGTATAACATGAATTTTGGACAGACTGAAGACAAGGCTGGATGGATACTTTTTATTTACGACGGCTGGCGTATGAGTGCATCCACTTTTTATTGTGAGTTCCTTCATAGTTATTGTTTTATGGTGATGCTGAGGAAAAAGATTGGTGGTGCTGTTGATTGTTATCGTATAAATTGGATGATCTTGTAAATACTCATAGGTTCTTTAAAAACACACACACATGTACACATGAGGGTAATATAAACATTTCATTGTTCATGTAAAAAGGAAAGGCGAGTTACATTTTTGGTATCAATCAATGCATGCATTTTGATTATGGATAATTACTCACCAATGTTGAGGAACAAATTGGTCATGTAAGCATACGACCAGACATCTAGTCTTTGTTCTGAAAAATATTCTCGAGGGACCCTATTCATAAAATAACAGGAATGGATCATTACCTATTATCTCAGAAGGGCAGAAGACTTCCAGAAAACTTTTAATTTATGGCACATTTTTTACTGTGTTTTTTTTCTGCGTAGGGTATTTAATTATGTTGAATTATCGCTACGTTTTTATATACCGGACCGTAAAGTTCTAGTTTTTGTTTAAAGCATTAGTTACCCCCGTTTGCGATGGCTTGATACTTCAAATACAGAGCTAGGAATAGCAAAAATACAATATCTGAGTTTCACTTCAAAACGGCCATGTAATGTGTACTTCTCAGTGCTTGTAAAGCGACTACCGCTAAATGCCACTGGATATATTGATTGTAATGTTCGTTAAGTGATTTACGTATAAATAAAAGACAAAATATAGGTTTTGTTGTTTTCACCAACATTGTTTCACGTTTCACAACAATTTACAATGCATGCGATGCGTCTTGCAAAATTTCATATCACAGAGTATTCGATAGAGTTTCTAGTCTCGCAATGAATTTATTTTTCTTATTCACCCGGAATACTAAACAGTTCTGCAATTAGGCATTTATTAATTTACTTGTGTCTTCTCTCTTAAACTGCATAACATCCTTGTCATACAGTCTAATCCATATTTACAACTGTACACACATTTCAAATTTCAAACGACAAATTTCATTTGTCACAAACCATCCTGTGCGTTTAATCTTCAGTGTACAAATGATTCCCTTCTAGAATTTTTTTTCCATTTGGTATATTTTCCAGCGCACTGCTCCTTTGTATTCTTTTTGCTTTAACATGCAGATGTATGGAAGTCAATTTCACATAGAAATGTATGCAATTGTTCCCAGTGGTTGTTTACTCTACAAAACAGTACCAAGACGTCGCCCATCAAAGGATTCTGAAAGACTACCGTAAATTAATTGTTTGTGGTCATTATTCTAACTTCATGGGTAATCCATTTCCCTTAATCACCTTAAAATTATGCTTGGATAAGGTACAGTTCCTGTAATTTATGAAAGGGTGTCTTGAGAGTATTTTCCAGGGCTTCGGGTTGCATGCGAAGATGACTATTTTGTCCCAAACAATGATGACTATTTATGCGCGTTCATACCAAGAATCGTAAAGAAGTAACTCATATGTCTTTTATAAATATTCTGTGACACACAAATCCTTGTTGATTTGATATCTCTTTGAAACGAACGGTGGCAACCTTAGGCATCACTCGCATGTGTCCCTCTGTGATGTTGATTCAAGTACGTGTGTGTAATAACCTTCGTATTTATGTAAAACCATACATACCTTTTTCCGTAGCATGAAAATAATAGAATGCCCACGACAGAACTCAAAAAGATAAGTTGGCTCAAACATACATACTTCAGACATCCCAGAGACCAGTCTCATTCCCGGGTTGATTGTCTTACTAGGCGACTTTGTGTCAAACGTAAGTGTGATCAGTGCAAGATAACGTGTAATATTTTATTTAATTTTAAAATACTTCCTCCTCCGTTGGATAAAATGGAAATCTTGAGATTCACATAGCAACACATTTAAATGAATGAGCCTATGAATGTACTCAATGCCCTTAAAGTTTTAAAACTAAGAGTAGTCTCCGGAGTCATGCAAGATTACACACAAATCCTCGTTCGTTCCATTGTGATCAGTGCAGTAAAACATTTAATACTCAGGGTGTACTACAACTTCATGTTAAAAGTGTTCATGTAGGATTAAAACGTTTCAAATGTTCAATATGTAATGCCAATTTTTCCCAGAAAGGCAACCTGAATACGCATGTGACAACCCACACCGGAGACAATCCATTCGGATGTAATTTTTGTGTTCAAAAATTTGCCCACAAGTGCCATTTAGTATCCCATGAAAAAGTTCACTCTTTGGATCGAGGATCGAAAAAGAAACACATGTGCGAAATTTGCAACAAAACTTTCAGTGCTTAATCCAACCTGCATCGGCATCTACTAATCCACAGCAACGGGAAGCCCGTTGAGTGTATCGTTTGTCAGAAAGTTTCCACGACTCCAGTAACCTCCATGCTCACTTGCGAATTCACAACAACGAACAGCCATTCAAGTGCAAGATATGTTCAATGGCATTTTCACAGTCGAGTAATCGAAATGATCATGAAAAAACGCATGATGAATCCACTAAGGTCCACGGCTGCATCCTCTGCCCACTGAAATTCAGAAGAATTTCGCAACTCCGAAAACACTTACTGAGTCATTCTGAACAAAGACCATTTCCGTGTCTGTTTTGCGACTACGCTGCCAAATCAGTCCACGCAATTATAGTTAACTATAATGCAACTGCATCAAATTTCGTCAGATTAAGAAGCTAGTGGTGCAGTTTAAGTTGACTCAAATAATTCATGAATTCATTGGTTCGTATTCAATATTATTATAGAACTCTGATTCGCTTTCGCTACTTCAAGAAATCGTGGTGCAACGATTGGTTTTCTTTATTTTTCTTGAATGCAAACAGATTTCTAAATAAGTCATTATTTCATGACGATAGATTAATCTCGTTAGTATGAGACCTAAAACAAAAAGTGTTTATATAACATAGATAATATATATGATACTTTTAGCGTATCGAAATTTTCAAGAATGTTGTCATATTTGAAAATGATCCAATACAGATATAAATGAAATCAAATTTAAAATGGGTTTTATGGGAATTTTTACATTCCGTCAAAATAGGTCAGTGTAGTAAATATAAACACTAATTTGAAAAATTATTTTAATGTTGACTGTGTGGAATTTGGCGGAAATAAGATAATTTCAAACGAAATCTTCAAAGTAAACTTTGTTTTCAATTTCACTTTAGAAGAGAATTAAGTTAATGGCCGTGAGGATCACAAACCAACTGAACACAAAAGTGAAAGCTGCTTTCTGACACTGTGCTGGACTTTCTTTGAACAAAACTCTATTTTCACGTTCAAATTATTAGTAATAAAATAATACATTATCTAATGAATAACTCTTCATAAAAAATGGCTACTTTGTGGCATAAAACTTATTTGTGAAGCCGACTCATTCACAAAAATGGTTTTTAGTACGAAGTTAACATGAATCAAACACTCCAGGACTTCATTATATATTTAGTTAGTGTTTCAAGTACGGCATTGAGCACAAGTGAACGCAAATAAGCAGCACAAAATGTGAATGCATGGGGATCACCGAGGGATGTAGAATATTCAATCCGTTTGCTTGTCAATTTCAGGTCGTTGCAGTTGTTTGCAAGGTTAAATATTGCGTTTTACTGTTACAACCAGATATCTGCCCTTCAAATGAGTATGAACACCGCTATTAAAACAAGTACGTAGCTGTGTTATACACCCACTGTGGAAAATCAACAAGTAAAAAGTGTGGCATAAGATAATTGTTTGCAGTCATTATTCTGATTTTATGCATAAGCGTTTTCCATTAATACGCTAAAATGGATGCGTGGGAAATTTTGTAGGGTTCAGGGTCGTTTCACAACATTGAAAATATATGTATCCATCCACATATGATAATAAAGTACCTCATATATTTAAAAAAATACATCTCTTTTACAAAAATACAAAAACACAAGTTTAAATCAGCAGTGAGAACCTTATACACTTCTCCAATGGGCAAATGTGTGGTTTTATGGTACCTTCGAGTGCATTTGTGATAAAGCCGTCCTACTTTTATGACAGCAAGACCATAAAATAATGATTAGGAATGACCTGACAAAGATAAGAGGATTCATTCAAACGTCAGCCATCAAACAGTGACAACAAGAGAAGCAGTGTCCATCCAGGCTTGTCTTAAATGGAGAATTTGTGTTGAACGATTGGAAAAAATTAAGACAACGTGTCGTATTCCAGGAACATTTCAAAATCCTTCAACTATCGTTAACAATAATGGGGTGTCATGAGTGTCCAATCTGCAATCGGGAGTTTTCAACTAAACAAATGGTTGAGAGTCACATCGCCACGCATTTAAATGAATGGTCCTACGAGTGTGCAAAGTGCACAAAAAGTTTTTAAAATAGGACATGTCATGTCTCTGGATTCATGCAAGTACACACACAAATATTCGTCCGTTCCATTGTGCCAATTGTAGTAAAACGTTTAAACATCAGTCTGACCTTAATCGCCACGTGCAAACTATACATGAAGGGTCAAGACCCTTCGAATGTGAAATTTGCAACGCCAAGTTTGCCCATAAATATAACCTGAATTCACATATGACAACCCACACCGGGGAGAAGCCCTACGGATGCAATGGCAATAATTGTGGCAAAAAATTTTCTCAAAAGGTCCATTTAGTTAGCCATGAAAAAACTCACTCGTTTGATAAAGAATCGAAACAGAAACACATGTGCGAAATCTGCAACAAATCTATCAATGATAAATCCTGCCTGGGACGGCATCTACTAATCCACAGCAATATCAAACCCTTTGAGTGCAGCGTTTGTTATAAGACTTTTCGCCAATCAAGTACCCTAAGTAGTCACTTACGAACCCACAGCACTGATAAGCCGTTCAAATGCAGTTTATGTTTCATGGCATTTTCTCAGCAAAGTACTCGAAATCCGATCTTTTTCTTTTCGAAATCTTTTCTCGAGTTTTTAGAATTTTACCTGCCTTGTCCATTTCAAAAAGTTGTGTCAAGGTTCAATTATTGCAGGTTTTCAGAGTCAATTCGATTAATAAGTTAAACATTACAGCCCCTACCATTTCTCCAAATCTATTAGTTTTAATAGGAGACACAATTTTTGATGAGGGTTACTTCCAAGAAAGCAAATTTCCATGGCATAACTTTCACTTTAAGTAGGCAATAAGCTGTCTTACCAGAGATTTATAACGTTAGAGAACTCATATGTAACAGGTGTAATTAATTGTGAAATTAAGGATTGAAATATTGTACGAGGCGTTGAGGGCAGAAACTATATTATTTCTGAATTAAGATATTTAATTTTTAAATGAATATTTCTATACCCACAAATGGCTAGTTTGTTCCCTAAAGCAATCGGACAATTCCAAATCCCGTTTCTTTCATGAGTGTCCATTCTTCAATTGGAAGTTTCCTACTAAACACAGCCTTGAGAGTCACATAGCCACGCATTTAAATGAGCGGCACTTTGAGTGTTTAATGTGTCCATTAAGTTTCAAACAAAGTGCAGGTCTCATGTGCCATGAAAGATCACACACAAATATTTGTGCGTACCAATGTGAAAAGTGTACTAAAAAATATAAAACCCAGTTTGGACTTCGACATCACGTTCGAAGTGTCCATGAAGGATCCAAACCCTTCAAATGCTTAATTTGCAATGCCAAATTTACCCAGAAAGGAGTTCTAAATTTGCATATTACATCACATACCGGGGAAAACCCCTACGGATGTGACATTTGCGGTAAAAAATTTGCTCAAAAGAATAATTTAGTTTGTCACAGAGAAGATCATATCTTGCCTACGGACTCGGAGCAGAAACACATCTGTGAAATCTGTAAGAAATCCTTTACCTACAAATCCAGTCTGCAAACGCATCTTTTAATCCACAGTAATTTGAAGTATTTTCAGTGTAGTGTTTGTCACAAGAAATTCCGCCGCTCAAGTACTCTCAAAACTCACTTACAAACTCATAACAATGAAAAGCCGTTCAAATGCAGAGTATGTGCCAAGGCATTTTCTCAGTCGGGTAATCGAAATGACCATGAAAAGCGGCACGATGAATCAACGAAAGTCCACGGCTGCACCCAGTGCTCATCGAAATTTATAACCCTCTCTGAACTCCGAAGCCACTTACGAAGACATTCTGAAAAGAGAACGCTGTTGATTTCGTTTTACTCCAGTGACAATAATCCGCAAAAGACCGCCCTACTCACTGGGTTTTTAATAAAAAAGTGAAAATATGGCAGTGCACAATTTGTAAAAAAATTACAAGACAGAAAAGTGCGGTTTACGGCACTTGAAGTGTCCCAATCGCCCATACAGTTGTAAATACTAAAACTGTAAAAGTAAGGGGTTTTTTCAGTTGAGCGATCTAAAGGCTCATACAAAAACACACACCAAAATATATGCGTGCAGCTGTGTTTTTTGCAACGCAAATTTCATTACTGAAGAAAACTGGATCACCACATTTTACTCCACATAAAGGAGTTCCCCTACTTGAAATGTGGCGACTGTGGAAAGTGTTTTGAGTCTGCGAGGAATTTGCAGCGACACTTAGGGCGACAAAAGAAGTGCTTTCCCCTCGCAGACTCTACCAGCTCCAGTGATGATGACGATGGAGTTAGCGGTGACAGTGTCACCGTTAACACGGAGAAAATTCCATTGGAAAGTGTTGACAGCACCGTCCAGCCTGCGAAGACGCCCAAACCTTCTCTAAGGTTTTTAGGGAAACAATATCTCCTTGGACAAACATACAGGAATCCACAAACGGTAAGATTTTTTAAAATATCTTTGAATATACCGTACCGTAAATGCCCCAAAAAACGCCTAGCTACTATAAAAATCTTAAAGATTTATCATGTCTTAGAGTCAAACCTGTCTATACAAACACATAAAAATTCACTCCAATTGAGTTCGTATAGAACGAGTTTCTTATAAACTTACAAATCGTCTATTTGCATGACAGCTGGACAAAAGTAATTAGTGTATTAACTGCCAGGTTCGTCTTACAAAGCTTGTTCTTATCGGCAGGTTTGAGTGTGTTAAGTAGCGAAAGTTAGTTTATAAAATCGTCCAAGTTGTCTGTCTGTCCGTCTGTCATTATCATCATACAAATATTTTCATTTTATCTTACAGTGGAAAACTGCTGGTGACACTAACCAGAAAAATCTGGATAGTGTCTTGGAGAAACCTGTCGCAGTGTCTAGGCTGGAGTTGCTGAGAATGGAATCTTGAGCAGTGAGAATGTTCTGGGCACGAATGACGCCTGTTTTTGGCGCAGGTTAGGTCAAAGTTTCGAAATGTTTTCTCTGGCTATTAGCTTGCGTGATGCCTTATCATGACAAGTAAAAATCGATTTCAAAAATAAACAAAATCACCACAAATTTTATACGTTTTAGCTTCTGTATCCGTGTAAAACACAACAAACATCCGTGTATATTTACTACTACTATTTGGTATAACTAATGTTCTAATTTTTGTTTTTAACCATTTTTCAGGTTTTGGACTGTTCGCAGCCACAACCATTAAAAAGGACACCTTCATTATCGAGTTCTGCGGGGAAATTGTGACAATGGAGGAATTTCGCTATCGCCAATCCACTGTGTACAAGCTGGATACGGTCCAGTACTCCATGGACCTTGGAAAGGGATACGTTCTGGATAGCCAGCTTTGCGGAACTGATGCCAGGACCATTAATCACTCATGCAGTCCCAACTGCAGAATTGAAAAATGGGTTGTGGGTGGCTTTGAGCGCATGGCAGTTGTTGCTGATATGGACATATTACCAGGAGTGGAGCTGGCCTACAATTATAAATTCAAAAATTATGATAAAAAGGGTAAACAATTTGATTGTATGTGTGGTGCGGAAAATTGTGTGAAGAAAGTTTGAATTTGTCATGATAATTACTTTTTGAAAATTTTCATTGTGTCATTTATACAAATAAAATTTGTATGTCATAAGTAGTTGTATGTCCTTGTAAGTTTGTTGGCTGCTTGAAAATGGTAAAATTTACGGTGAGTTTCTAGTAAAATGTGGTTAAAAATTATGGTTAAAATCTATTGAAATTTACAGTGATTGCAGTCCATGTATGAATGATAAATATTGAAATTCATGGCTATATTTACATTGTTTTGTATTTTGTGTGAGCAATTATTGTTTAAAACGACTTATCAACCATATAAACCTCCGAACTTCTGTCATATTCAATGGTTGATGGTCGAACGAAAGAAAAAGGGTCTATTGGCATATAGACAGGACGGTTGTATTACAAAGGCACTCAATTGTACCCTAAAACCCCAGAAGTACACATTTCTTTGTCGCTGTTTGTTTAAAAGGAAATCTTGAAGGATTTATTTGTCACTGGTGCATTTATAAAGATATGCGGTGCATTTTTTATCAATCTTGCATGCATACGGATATTCCAACATAATATATTCATTTAGATAAAAATGGTCTCGTTAGCATACAACTCTAAGCCCAACAAAATATTTACAGGATATTCTTTTAAAAGGAAACTGGCACTTGTCTTTACCAATGCATCTTAATTAATTTTTCAGGGGAAGAAATTTACCAGAAAGTAAGAATGATGACTGCCAATTATTTATTTATGACGCAGTCGCAGTGTTGATTTTCTACCATGGGTATTGAACGCAGGAATTTTTTCCATTGCGGTCCTCCATAATCGTTGAAGAGTGACCTTAACGTGCTGCTAGTAAAGAGTAAACCGCAATATCATTGGTAACAGTTGCATTCATTTCAAAACGAAATTGAAATTTAAAATACTGAATATTATCCATCCATAGGTTATCCGCATGCATCCCCATTCTGTGCTGTTGATTTGCTTTTCTATTGACCAATGCAGTGCATTATGGAATAATCAAATGTATTTTTCCAAATGGCTAGGATGTTCCTTAAAATCAATCGAAAAATTATCGGTCAAGCCGAGCCTTTCCCAAATATGGTTTTGAATACGATGAAATACGGGCAGGAATGAGGCAAAAAGTTACTGCATGACTGCATTACAAAATACATATGTCAAATTCCGCATGAGTCACCAGTTAAAAGTATATCCTATTCACATAACAAATCATAATATTTATTCAATTCCATATGTTATTTTAGTATCGAAATAAATGATAGTTACCTTGTATTAAAAGCTGTTTACTTAGCTGTCAATATTCAGATGTTTATGCAGGACCGCATTTGGAACGGGTAGAAGCCCGCGTTAAATATCGAATGTGGAAAGTCAACAGAAAAAATACATCGCCATTAATAAGCTGTTTGCTAAACGTCATTTTGACCATTTCTCTAAATAATCTGAAGCAGACGTTTGGTGAAAGACTCTTTCCTGTGTATTACTGTATGAAAGGAATTAAAGATTATCTTGAGATTATTTCCTAGTGCTTAGTCATGTATTCGAACTAGACCATTTTGTCCATAACCGTGAGGATTATTTAACAGGATGCAGGCAAGGATCATCAAAAAGCCACTCATGTATTGTAAAATTACCGGTTACAAATAAATCCTGGTTGATTTCAGTTAATGCACAGACAACCTTATACAGTCTCATGTGTTTTTTTGAGGTACCTTCGATTGTGTGAAAAAATGTGCTATCTATATGACAAAAGACCTTTTTCTTTAGCATAACCATAAAATTGAGAACCTCAGAAAGAATATCGGGTTAATTTATAGGCTAGCCATCGCCAAGAAACAATCTCCCCCCAGTCTTGTCTTAATAGGCGAATTTGTGTTTTTGTGCGAGACCGTGTGATATTGAACGAAATTCCCAAATCGTTTCTGTTAAGTAGACTAAAATAGGGTAACATGCGTGCCCGTTTTGCAATCGGAAGTTTTCAACTAAACAACATGTTGAGAGCCACATAGCCACACATTTAAATGAATGTTCCTACGAATGTAAACAGTGCCTCAAATTTTTCAAAAACAGCACAAATCTCTGCAGTCATGAAAGATCCCATACAAATATTCGTCCGTACCAATGTTACAGGTGTACCAGAACATTTAAAGCTCAGAATGGACGTAAATGGCACGTTGACTCGTTCCATAATGGACTAAAACCTTTCAAATGTGGAATTTGCAATGCCACGTGTCCCTAGAGAGGCAGCCTGAATTCGCATACGACAACCCACACCATGGAACAGTCCTACGGATGCTGTTGTGGAAAAAAATCTCTCATAAGCATCATTTAGTTCGTCACGAAAAAGTTCACTCTTTGGACAGAGAATCGGAGCAAAACCACTTGTGCGAAACATACCAAAAAACTGTCACGACTAAATCCACTTATTCCACTTTGCGAAGACACCAACTAATCCACAGAAATACGAAGTGCTTTGAGTGCAGCATTTGTCAGAAGAGTTTCCGTCAATCAAGTGACTTGCAACGACACGTGCGACTTCATAACAATGAGCAGCCGTTTAAGTGCGAAATATGTTTCAAGGGATTTTCTCAGTCGGGTCGTCGAAATAAACATGACAAAGCACACGATGAATCAACAAAAATCCAAGGGTGCACCCAGTGTCCATTGAACTTTAGAACCACTTATGACCTCCGAAGTCACCTACGGATTCACTCTGAAGAAAAACCATTCTCATGTCTGTTTTCCGACTACGCTGCCAGAAACCGTTTCAACTTGTCAGTGCATCTGATTCAGATTCATCACACAAATGAAAAGCCGTTCATTTGCTGCGTTTGAGGAGTTGAATTTTGACATAAAAAGCAGCTAATTCACCACCACTGTAACGTCCAGCAGATAAAACCTTGATCAATTCTGTTGGAGTAGTGGAAGCTGGAAACGACCTGGGCGAAAACAAGGCTGAATGCAGGCTGAATCATCAAAAAATCTCATTTGGAAACAACATGATATTAAACATTGTTTAAATTCCTGTCGACTATAAGAACATGCATGCATTTGATGTTCCACATTCCCATGACATTCCGTCTGCATGCACGAATGATTTAAAGAAGTAAAACTCAGGTTTTTAAAAAGTATGTCTGTCTGTTATCCTTATAAATTTTTCTTTTTTTTTGAGCAGTTACATCGTCATACAATATTGGAATTTTATCGTGAATCGTTTTTAGCTACCTTCGGGGGGGGGTGTGTTATACAACCCTCCTAATTCAAATAACAACCGATCTTTTCCTCTTTCCACGCCATAAAAATTGATTATGACGGAAGTCACATTGAAGATTGAATTCAATAATACGCCAGCCATCGTAGAGAAAAAATATCCATCCAGCATTGTCTTTCATAAGGAGGGATACTTCAAAATAGGTGCAGACAGCGCTATTGGGTCCCGGGGTCCCCTCCACGCCACAAATATAATTTTTGACTTGTTCTGTAACTGATAATGCCAGAGCTTCTTCGCTATAATACCGACTGGTCATATTAGCTCTTTGCATTTATATGGCATAAGCTTAATGACATCTAAATGCAGGTGCGCGGCCATACCTGCAAATTTTTTTTAGCAGGTCCTAGCTCAAATATTAACGGAGTTATAGGGGATTCAAATTTAACTGTGGTTATCAGTTTTGGGGCCCTGGAGGTCCCAAAATGCATAATTAAACCTTTTTAACCTTTCTAATGGCTATAAAAAAGCAAAACAAACATTCTCAAAAACAAATTTAATTTTTAATTTTTGAAATTTAACAGTGCATAATTAAACCTCAATAAAAATTTAGTCTGATGTTTGTCGGTTCCAGCAGTGATATATATGATAGCGACAAAACGCAGCTATCCGAATTCGTTTGAATTATGTCAGACAAACATCAGACTAAAAAGATATAACACTTAAATGTTGAGGCAATTAACTCCACAATTAAACTTATGGGGCCGTTCACAAATAATGTCGCATGGGTGGGGTAAATTGCATAAATTGCGAATTTCGAGCTATAAAGGTTTATAAGCATGCTGAAAACGGTGGAATAATTTGTTTTTGACTCTGACCACATAAAAGGTCAGAAACCTTTTCCAAAACTATGTTACGTATAGGTATATTTGAGTGGCACTTGAATTAAAAGGTTAACCTAATGTTAAAAATGCAGAGAATTAGTAAGTTCTGTCTATGCTATAAAAATGGGTGCAAATGATACAATTACTACGGTAACATATTACATTAATTTGTATTAAATAGTGTCATATGGTATTCAATGTTGCTTTATAGTCAAACTGTGAAAATGATATTACACTTATTATCTATTACTCGAACAATTTAAAGAATGGGATGTTAGCCGAGAGAATCAAGAAAACCTTGACACACGCGTTACCAAGACTCACCACGTGGAGGTATCCCATTGAGTCTCAAATTGTATGTAGGAATGGAAAAATATGGTATGTGCATCATAACACGCCACATATTCCCGCCACCACTCTTTTGAGTACACTTATGTGACAAATGTAGCTCAAAACCACCAAATTTACTAATTGAAGTTGCAAACTGGCTGATATAGCTTGCATTTGACTAGAAAAGAGAATCTAACTGCAGAAAAATATTGCTACTCTGACACGACTAGAAAATGTGTTAATCTAACTGGACTAGGAACGAACTATTGCATTTTTTCAAATTTAGCAACTACATCCTGCTTAGTTTCCGGCGCAAAATGAAAAGTTCGAGACCTTCCTTGTCGAGTGGGACTAGCAACTTTGCAAATAACATTACAAAATGGAACAATCGTAGCACATTTCTCAAATGACTTTCTGGTAAAAGTTGAAATGAGCTCACCGGGATTAGAAAGAAAATCTACTTTCAGCTCGTCGTTAGATCATCCTTCCCGTCAAATGCTTCTTCAAAGGATAAAGTGCAGCAAATCGTCTCGTCCGTGGAAAGTTCGTAGAGATCCAATGCACAATCCTTGGCCACAACACGGTGCATGTCGCGAATTGGAGGAATTTTAGTGGCTTTTGTGTAGCGTTCCTCCAGGCACATCTCAGCCATCACTGCTTCTACATCTTCTGATGACACAAAAATTGGCAGTATCTTTCCTGGATGAGATTGCAAGTATGCAAACACCTCATTTGGGGTTTGGATATTCCCACCAGCTTTGGCAGCCGACCGTTGCTCTTCACAACTCCTCCTATCGCATCGCAAGGTCCTTTTCCATGACACGATGCAAAGAAGTTATGACTTGCTTCTAAGCCATTGTCGGCCTTGTGAAACTTCAGGTTACAAATGTTCTTAAAATTCTTATACTGGGAGCCAGCACCATCGGACCAGTACACGACTTTAGTGATATGCCCATAATCCTTCTTGATTTCTTGCAAGACAGCTCTTTGAAAAGCATAGTAGGTGCTTACCACCACAAATGACCTGGTTTCTGGAACGCCATCCTTGTTCTTCAATGTCAACACAAAGGGATGCAGGGTTGTTTGAATTCGATTGAAGTAGACCTTCTGCACCTCCATATTGTAGCTACATGAATAATTTTCTGCAAAATCATACTGCATCAGTACTGTGGTGTCATCTACTGTGGCCTTCATTTCTTTCCATGCTCGACTTTGGGCCTTGGTTGTACAATGATGTCTTAAAAACGACGACATCTTTGAAGTCAGATGATCCACAAAATCTTCTATTCCGAGAGAGGACTTCACTAACAGAGCTCTTCCACCTTGCGACCATTCTTGAAAGTTTATATCAACTTCTTCATATTCTGGATGCGACTCCAATATGTCAGTCTTGAGTTTCTTTGAAAATTCATCTTCTGTTTTCTCCGTGCAGCATTGGTCAATTTTCTATGCATACAGGATTTCCGTTCCACATCGCATGCCATGTATTTCATATAGTCGGAGTACTTCAAATCCACAGACTCGAAACAAAGCCGGACATTCTCATGATAAATACAGAGACACACTTGATTTTTGGTCTCTTTCAGGAGTTTGCAGTATTTTGGTCGCAGTTGCCCAAACTTCGAAATTCCAATCTTAACCTGTGGATTTTCTTCCGTGAACCTTGCATACAATTCTGCAACTGACGCTAAAAAGTATCTTCTGGTTGTAACTTCAACTGAGCCATCTTCTTTCTTCAAGTGAAAAACATCCTTCACGGTTGGGCTTTGTTTGCTATTTTCGTCATCGACGAAAAATTTCACCACGGAGTCCTCGACATCAGCTCCAACGCCCCTTCTTTTCTGTCTTGGCATATCTGAGAGAATTGGCTTATCCCAAAGCTTCCTAGCTAACAGGGTGATTTTGAATACTTCCGAGAGTTTTGGTAAACTAAGGGATCGAGAGAACAATGCTGCGATTTTAATTCGGTCTGAGCGCGAAGCTTCCTTTAGCCGGTCTTGAATTTCTTCAGGTTTAAATGAAAGTGTGTTTTCCTCTGCTAGCTCGGGAATTTTGAATTTCTGGTGAATTTTCATCATAATTTCTGCTATGGATTCATTCACCAACTTGATTTTCCCTGCAGTGTTGCGTTTCTCATAGCCAGCATTTTTCAGCCCAACCACACCCCTAACAGTGTTCAAGAAGTCCAGATTTTTAGTAGAAAATGCATCCTCTTCATCCGAATCTGTAGTGCTCGTTTCATATGCAGGTTTAGCAGCGACTGTTTCATCTTTTGTAGCTTTGGCAATGCACTGTTTGCATAAAGAGTCCTTCGGATTGATTAGATTTGGACGTTTGGTGACGATTTCAAGAAATTTTGTTGACTTGACAGGAAATCCTTTTCTTTTCTGATGATCACCAAACGGATTTGCACAGTTTGCCTGAAAGACACGGCCGAGTTCCAGAATGTGTTCCAAACACAACGTATCATCTGGTGAGATGTCTTCCTCGATGAATTCTTTAATTTTTGCCTTTTGAAAGGATTTCAAATCCGCAAATTTCTTGAACGTTTTCCCACATCCTTCCAGATCAAACAAAACTGCAGCTTTGCACGTCATCCTGGAGAAAGACATTTGAATATAAACATATTTTAATTAAAAAATTTGGATCAGTTTAATTCAATTATGATTAATCATCATCATGTTTGTAAGTTGTTTTACACTTACTTCACAAAGCTCGAGTGTCCACCTGGAAACTTCAAATTTCCTCTAACTGTAATCCTGGAGAAACAATAAACATTTAACAGAATATTTCAAATTAAAAATGATGAGGTGTTTTATCCACTAAGTAGTAAGTATTAAAGAATTTCTGAACTTACAAAAAATATCCAGTGTTCAGCTTAAAACGCTCAACCTGCGTCACTAACTACCTCTCACTACGCTTCTGCAGAAATCGAGAATAATTTGATTACATATTGATAAGAAACAGAGATTTAATCTTTCATAATGTTTAGAAGTATTTTTCGAACTTACTCAACAAAAGATCCAACTCCGCCACCTCCTCTCTTCCAACGCCGTCACCTCCTGTCCACACTCCGCCGCCTGCTCCAACTCTGACACCACCTCCCCTCCAACTCCGACACCACCTCTCCTTCAACTCCGACACCACCTCTCCTCAACCGCGTCTTCTACACCTACTCTCTTATACACCTCCCTTAATCTTCAACTAACCTGCCGTTAAAAACTTCGATGACTTCAATGTGCATATTGCGGTCATTTAATTTTCTCTAACTTTTTCAAAATTGCGTTGTGAGTGACCTACCGAGTAAGCAGTAACTTTTTGGCCTAAACTAAAAAACCAAGGTACTACCAATCAATTAATCTACTTCCTATTAATCCAAACCTCATTGTTTTATGTAAATAACAATTATTTTTTTGACTTAGTATGGATGAACAGGTTTTAGAAGGAGTGAACCAGCAGGAAAACCAATAAGGTTCCAGCCACTCTGAGGAAGAACGAGGAGTTGTGGTGTTTGAGGAGAATGCCCAACGGATGGATTGGACCGATCATGAGGGCGACGAAGAAGAAGCCAGGGCTAGGTCAAGCAACGGATCCAGTGAACCAGGTTCCAACACTAGTCGGGAGGAAGAAATGGAAGTGGACAACCCCGAGATCTATGAGGGAGAAAACGGGTATAACTTCAAATTAATCCGGAAGCGAATGTGGTGCCCCGTTCACCTCCATTTTCTTCATCCGATTTGCCAATGTTGTGCTTGTGGTATGTTTCTCTCGGGACCACAAATTGATCTTCATGCTGCTGAAGTTCACTGCTGCTGTTTCTGGAATGCAGTTTTTCCAAACGAATCGTCACAATGAGTGTCTTTGTTTTAAATTAATTTATATTGTACAGATTCAAAATTCAGATATATTTTCAATATTTAAAAATGCACGTTAGTTAATTATTTACAGTACATGAATTAATTCAAGTTGCACCAGGAAAAATAATCAAGCACAATATTAAGGTCACTATTATGGTTCACTGTGTGTTCTTTGTTATTTGTAATACGTTTTTAATTATTTTAATTACACTTGAAAACATGTTTCATTTAATTATTAGCCACTAAATATTTACAAAATAGTTACAGTTTAAAACAATCCGTTCCATATTGATAATAATAAATTACTATTTATTATTATTGTTATAGTATTATAGTATTCTATTAGTAATTATTAATTATTATTTTATTCTATTATTATTTATTATTACTTTCAGTATAAATATTATATTTATACCAATAGTATTGTTTATTATTACAACTTAATTTAATATTTATGGGTAACTATTATTCTATATTGATAAGTATTCTTAAAAATATATGTAATCAATGTAATTTTTATGATGCATTGTTTGCTATAGTTATTTGTGGTCAGAGGTCAAAACTAACACGTCCATTGAATTTCTAAAGGTCGAAACCTTCTAGTTTGTAAGTTTCATTGAAAATTGAGACATTAGTAAAATCCTTGCGCACCCGGGCTTAATGCACAACCCCTCCAAAGAAAAAAATATTTTTTTGGGCTTGTAGTTATACGCCACCGCGCAGAGATGGCGCAGGGAATGACATTTTTGTATCGTCGGTTTTATAGCGAAGTTGCTCGCCAGCTTCTCTGTAAATTTCCAATGGGTACACCGCTAGAGCTCTAGAACCGGACGGCTTGGAAAGGGGATGACGACACATATTTCCTTTTTGGAAACTAAAGAATTTTTGGTTCGTCGATGAATGAGCAGATAACAAGGGTGACAGAGACATTTGGTGATTAACAGTAAATCCAATTTTTTGAAATAAGAATAAGTTTGAAAATAATGAATCCAACAAGATGAGCATGTTACCATGTAATCGTTTTTGTTTATTACCCATAACAAAACATGAAGTGAATGCATTAAGAATTATCCCACGAGCGTTGTCTGAGCAGTCAAAGTTTTCCAGAATGTACTTTTGGAAAATTATGCAAAAACACTTTCCCCGCAGTGGGCGTGCAATAGATTAGGAGCGAATGTTCAACTTGTATCCATTTACAACATTGGCAACGCACTCCTTCGTCATGTTATAACACATGGTGACCACCCTACTCCTCTTCAACACCTCCACATCCATCCACATATATTAAAATGAAAGGCTTAACTAATCTCCATTGGTATTTTATTTACTCTGGAGATGTTTTGTGACCGATTGAAATAGTGAAACACTGTTTTTTATAACCCCCGTGATAAACTGTTTTTATAACTCCCTGTGATGCACTACTGTCATAGTCTAGATAGAGAAAATTTCTGAACACTTGGGGTTATGCCCTAAATAGTCTAAATAGGGGTTTTTACTCTTTGTGGCAGATTGAAAGAGTATAACACTGTTTTTCTAACTCCCTGTGATGCACTACTTGCATAGTCTCGAAAAGGAAAATTGCTGAACACTTGGGGCTATATAAGGATCCGCGAAAAATGTGGTACATTTTCTGCGACTGCTTCAGTAGCTATGAGTCTTCAGCACTTTTACTTGTACATTCAAATGAAAGCCTTAAATAGTCTCCGTAGGATTTTTTTACTTGGAAGATGTTTATTGGCCGATTAAAATAGTGTAACACTGTTTTTATAACCCACGTGAAACGCTGTTTTTAAACCTACCTGTGATTACCTGAATTTCACAGTCTCGATATAGAAAATTGCCGAACACTTGGGGCTATTTAAGAATCTGGATTATTCAGTGCCTTTTTTCCCCACCAAAATGTAGTTTTTCTCATTCACAAAGCAAGCGCTTGCTTTTTCGGCAATGCGTGCTTACATTTGCATGTTTTGGCCCCTAGTAGTATCAAATATTTATTGAGCATTTTTCTGGAATTAATCAGGTACTATTATTCTATATAATATTGTTCTATATTACACATCTTTGGGAGCTTGACCTTGCATGACTTGCTTGCATGATTTAGGATCCTTAGCTGCTTTGGACGACTCTCGCGATGGTTTAACTGCCGCAGTCGTAGAGGGGTTAGTGACCATTCGCTTGCGTTTCTTCCCGACCTCTGGCGGGCTGTCCGGGTGCTGCTGACGACTATCATCTACATAGTACTGCAGCCTCGCATCCTTCTTCGTACGTCCAGCCACAGCTGCGTTAAAAACTGTGGGACCGACACACAAGTGGAAAAATCTTCGCAAATGAGGTTTCATTCAGCAGTATGTAGGCGTTTCGGTTAACGAACTTGTGGGAGCGAACGGCAAAGTTGTAAATTTTGTCCGTCGTATATCTCTTCCAGTGTTGCACTATCGCCTTGAACCTGGATAATCTGTTCTCCATGTAGATCCTGATTTCAGTCTTCATCCTTCAACAAATCAGGACCTGGAAGAACTTGATTCTGAAGTAATTCTTCACGAGCTGAAGATGCACGAATTTCCATCGGTTCTTCTCCATTGTGATTTTCTTCAGCTGGAAGGAAGGGTGGAAGAGCGTCCCTACCGTCCATCCGTTTGTGGTCATTGAGACCTGGTTTAGCTATGTCTTCACCCGCTGGCTGAAAGTCCATACGTTCCAGCAGTTCTTCTTTGACCACTGAATTTTCATCCGTGTGCTCCAGCTCTTTTTCGTCATAACCGTGGGGTTGTACTGGAGCTGGCTAGATATAAGGTACGTCCAGAAAACCATCCAGTTCGCGGCCATTTTCGGAAATCCATTCCGGTCCCTCCTGTGATTCCTTTCGCAGCGAAATTTCTGCCCCATCGGGATGGAGATTGAGGAATCGACTGTTTGGATGAATGTTTAGAAAGGAACCAATTGGGCTTTTCCTCTTCTACTCCTTCAGCATTTATCTCCGGGTAAACTACGAATAAAATTCACTTTCTTGTATTCAGCCATGTTGGGATCAATTTCTTTGAGAAGAGCTAATTAACGCGTCCCATAACTCTGCACATCATCACCATCTTTCCACACCATTTCGTTGCCACCATTCTGACGCCTATTCACTGCCTGCATAGTACTATGATCAAAGAATTCCATCATCTCATCAGCTATCTCTTCCCACTTGTGAGTTTTAAAAACCATTTCTTCATTCTGCAAGTCTGGAATTCTATACTTATGACTGACACTAGACCACCAATGAGAGGCATCCTCGACAAAGAAACGATCTAAGCTAGCAATGGCATATTTGGAAGAGATGCCTAAAGCAATAACGTCTGTCAACTCGTGGAATCTGCAAAGTTGATTGCTGCTTGACTGGGGGAAACTGCTGATGTGGAGGTTGAGCTACCACCGCCGAATTTACTGGCAGGACACCCTGAGCTGCAGAAATATTTCCTGGTTCTTCTCCGTCCATTTTCGAAACAAGCCGACGTTCAATGGTTCAACTGAAAACAACAAAAAACTAATTATGCTTCCACTCAGGGAATATGAATCGGGGAATCCAACTGTCAAAATTCGTGTTGACAATGACCTTACTCAAACATCAAAATTTGGGGTTTAAACCGGAAAAAATTTGCCATTGACCATTAGCTAATATTACTTTTTTCTGGCGACAAGAACAATTTCAACAGATTTCTTCTGGTACACTTAAAACTCCTGATTCGCGTAAGCAAAAATATTAACGTAAATAGATGATATTATCTCAGAGGTTCACCTGGGACAGATTTTCAAACTGGGATTCTAGGGACATTACATGGAATAAATTATCAAAACGAACTGCACAAAAAACAGGAAAACTTACTTCACAAAAAATTGCTTCTTACTCTTGACATGTTGATGGGTTACAGATGTGTTTCATCTTATGTCGCGCTGCAAAATATTTTTTTACAGACGAGCAAAAGAAAAAGGCCGTTGTGAGTCGTCAGGAAAGAAGGGCGAAACCTGAGAAAAAAAATGCTGGGGAATTTTTATAAGTTGCTTTGAGTACTTGCCTTTACTTTAATTTAACCGATAAAGTAACATAAAGGTATAAAGTAGGAGATGTGACGTGTAGGGAGAAGTAGGAGCTTCTCACGGGAGAACAAACATATTATATTTTTAACGTTGAGCTTGACCTACGTCAGCCATGCTTCACGTACATACAAACTAAACTCTAGAAATAAATTGAGGTCTTAATACTAAGATTACCATAACAAATAAGCAAATGAGTTTGACTCGAAATGGGGAATTTATTAAAATATTCTGAAAAGTACCTTACAGTAAGTATGTGAGACGGTAGCATATATAACATTGCCGCAATGGTCCCTTCGCATGCAATCGTAAATACTGGAAAAAAAATCAAGATATCCTCTATAAAATACAGAGACGGGCTTAGCTTATTCCCGAGTATTTTTTACGTGGACCAGTCCGAGTAGTCTTTTGTAATCACTTAAAGGGGGCCTTTGGTACTTTTCGTAAAGATCATCATCATTCAACAATTGCAATCATTTCGGTATGATATTGAAATGGTGACACCATGGACTGATCACGTATGGTATGCGTGATCACGTGACTTCTTTATAAAGCCGATGCAGTAATTTGTACTCGACTCGACTCTAGTACAGTTAAGGTTTGGGGTACTTCGGAATTATGAAATTTTCAAGTACGCTTTTATAATGGAAAATGGTCCTATTTTAATTTCAAATATATAGTCGGAAAACCTGACGATCATACCAGAAAAGCAAACATGACCGCTAAAAACTCACCTATTCAATAAATGTGTTCATAAATTACATATTTGATGTAGAGTTTAAACAAATGCTACTTGCAACAACTCAATTAGTCCATAAAATATGATGAAAAATATTTTTACAGCGACAAACTAATATGTTAACTGAATAATACATAGTTATGATGTAAAGTCACTGTAAAGTAAAGTGAAGTCAGGTTATCCGTACCTATTAGTAGTGGAGAAAATCTACCTAGTTTTTTTTTGCGAAATCAACAGGTTCCTGAACATAAAGCACAACCGAACCTCCGCATTTAACCAAAAAGCTAAATGGAGCCAATGAACTATGACATTCTGTAATAGAAAATGGGGTGGCATCATACTGTAACATAGATCCTGAGAACAACCTGAATTTGTTATTACCTGATATTCAATTTTCAATCAACTCCGCATTTCATGAGCCTTCGCCATAGTCAACTATTTCTTCTTTAAAACTATGAGCCAGAATTGAGAACGACTTTGGACTACCTCGTACTTGTGACACTGGCGAACACATAGAAAGAATTCGGAAGCCCAGAGGTTAGTCAACAACGTTCTGCGTCATACGTGAACAAGGGACGGATATTTGTATCATATGAGCCTGGTGATCGCATACTCCTACGAAAACAGCACAACGTCACTGGCACTTCACGCAAACGGTTTTTGTCTTATCATGGCCAACTTAAACTAAAGGCTACACTAAAGGTTTGTTTGTCACGTGAAAAAACTGAAAACATACTTTTTGCGAGATCCCAAGGACAAAAACAATGACGAAATTGACTTACGTGTGCCAAAACCACCCACAGAGAATTCACAACAGTTAGCAAGTTCTAATTCCGATGCAACTAGATCAGCTACTCGCGCACGTTCTAATTCACCGGATATTACTGAAGCCCCATAAATCGCTACAACTGATTGTGCAGCTGACGGAAATGAGAATACTCCTTCAGCAGATTCAATAGAGTTGATCCGTCATAATGATCATAAGCCAGCAGTTGATGAAAGGCCACCTACTCCAACCTCTGGCCCTTCCAACCTCAATGACAACTCCCGCGCAGCAACCTGATGATGTTCAACCAACCTCTACCTAAGGACCTTCTGGTGTTTGGGACGGCCCATACCTTTCTTACGGCATTCGAAGACAATTCCTAAAATATTTTATAAGGCCAATGCGAATCTGATTTACGAAATCCCAATCCCAAATTTGAACACTGGCAATTTCACAGGTCTGTATAGTTGTGCCACCCATGAGTGCGTATTTTTTCAACACATTTCAGCGAATAAAACTGATTCGCTTTCTTCCTGCCTTTCCTGCTCTCCGAGTAATAGTGAGTCCTTGTCAAATTTTGGCTTTTGCGAAAACGCAAGAAACAAAAAATCATTTGGCTTCAATTTTTTCAGACATATCAAACAAACTGGACCTAACGACTAAAACCTTTCCTCATTTTACACTCTCTCACGTCTGGTCGCAGGCAGTAACTTCTTGTAACGATAATAAGCTACCCCATTCTCTGGTTAACGCAACCGTTTTAAAGACCGATCTGCAGTCACTTCAAGGTAAACTAGCTCACCATGGGCAAATTTTGTCTATTTTGGTAAACTGCATTAGTCGATACAATATGTGACCTTGCAAATTCGATAGTTCATATATTTTTGTACGACTTCAGATACCAATTTTATCTAGTGCCTCTGCCTACGAACTTCTTGTCTATCTAGTCCGTGACGACTTTGCCGTTGACCTACAATGGCTACATATGCTCAGTCAACTCCCTGTACACCCATGTAAACATAAAGAATAAAAACTCGCTCATACCCTTGGGCGGTCATAGTCTCCAACAATGTTTGGATCCGGCCACAACCCTGCATACAACGTCGGCACTGGTTCTAAACAACCGGCATATCAAGGAACTCAAGAATCTTTGTGCCAATATGGTAATGATTTGCTAGTGTGAATTTGTCATCGCCACTGGTCATCCAATACTCCCACCATCGTTTTGGGATTCTGTTGGAACAAGGCAACACTACCATTACATTAGAGAATAAGTCCAAAGTTCATCATTTGACTCATCACTTTGGTATTTTCGAAGTCAATATACCATGTGGGTGTTCAGTAAATGCAACTAACCTTGACGATATTAGTACGCAAGCTCAACCTGCCTCTGTCACCCATATACTTCCGGTTTCTTGGACCATGACACTAGAAACAACGGTTTATACACATCATAGCTTATTCCACTCTGCGGCAGTGGTTAATAATCACGATTCGCTTTCTCAAAAACCAGTGGTAAATACCTTTCCACCTTTACTTCCATTTGAGCTTCCCACTCATGTCCACGTCGCGCCGTACAACGCATGCATGTTTACTTTTATCGTCATATTAATCATTGGTGTTGTTGTCTACCTATACTTACAGTTATGGGGAGCAAATTTCTCAATTGCATCGCTAGCCATAGCAACTAGAGCCCTTGTTTCCGCTCGTCGTCCGGTTTGCCGCCATCGTCAACTGGATATAGAGGTTCAAGCCATTGAACTCGTTCCAATGGCCGCCACTGATTAGTAGGGTGGTCTGCATCATGATACTCAGACCTCAAGTTCAGAATCATAATTCATTGCATTCAGCATCTCCTCCCTAGGATTCATTCCTCCATCCAGCAACTCCTCCCCACGATACGTCCCTGCTTCCAGCAGCTCCTCCCCAGGATACATCACTGCATCCGGCGACTCCTCCCTACGATACATCCCTGCATCCTTCAACTCCTCCCCACGACACATCCCTGCATCCTGCACCCCCTCCCCAGGATACATCCCTGCATCCCCACTTCCATTCTGCACTTCCTACTCAGGATACATCCTTGCATCCCCTGTTCCATTCTGCACATCCTCCCCAGATTGCACCCATTCATCCCCAGTTCCAACCTGCACCTCCTTCCCAGGATACACCCCGGCGTCCCCAGTTGCATCAAGCTCGTTTTCACAAGGCAATGATAATCAGTCTCGGCCAAAACCATGCTTCGGAAACATGCCCTCGTCTTACCATACGTTTCCTTACCTTTGGTATACATATGTCCTAAATCTCCTGCGCCTTCAGGGTTGGAAGACGTCAGTTCTGACGAGGAGTCGGATTTCTTTGAAACGCAAAATTTCGCTAAAATAACAGTGGAACATTCCCCTCTACGACTCCCACATATTCCTCCACCATTTCTGTCGCAGTTTTTGTCTACTTGGGGGTAAACACAAACAGTGAATACGAGAATATCAGTTCTGATGAATTAGATGAATCTGATGACAAATTGTAAGTTTATGATTAGTAATAATAAAACATTATTGAAAAGAGATTTTTAAAGTTTATTTCC